>JAODAL010005077.1:0-148054 GCA_025379985.1 Phyllomedusa bahiana
ATACTCCCAAAATAAGCCTTGTGAACATAGCCTTATACATATCGGACAGAACCACTGCAAAAATATAGTTGTGTTTACCAGGTGCAAGTGCACAAATGTGAATAGTAGTGCGCACATACTATTTTTTATTCTTTCATTGTAATTATTTTTAAATAGACTAATTAACAAAAAATATTCCAGACAAAAATACTTACCATGTGAGTATACAATATGTTCAAAAACTTCTCTGCAGAAAGGTAGCCAATCAGATATATAACAAAAAGTGAGGCTATCTGGAAAAAGAAAGGAAAGCAAATAGCTTTGTACTACAATAATTCAAAACATCTAAATAATCCAAAGCTTTACTAGTTATTATCTTTTGCCAATAGAGAAAATGTAACTACAGTTTAGCTAACCAGTTGATAATTACTACAATCATTTGTTTTGTGAACCAAAAGAGACATTCAAAAACACAAAATGTACAGATGTAGATTTGATCAGACCGATATTTCCTGCGGTACAATATCTAGTAGCATGGTATTATGACTGGAAAAGGGTTCTATTTTACTTCATATGGGAAATCTAAATGATCCATTTGGCGTAACAATAGCTGCAGTTGAAAATCGGTGGAATTGCAGCTATACTGTGTGGGATCTTTGTTATATGATACTATTGTTTATACCTCTAATTATTACTTTTATGCTGCTTATGTTATGAGGCCGTATGAATTCTTTTTTCTGCCACCAACAAGCTCTAATACAAGCGTTCAGATAAGCTATTCAAATTTGCCAAATGTAATGCACCACTTTCATTGTTTTACACACTAGGCCTTATTTATAAAAACTGTCCAACAGTAAGACTGTCTTTGTTGACCATAGCAAGCAAAGCTCAGCTTTCATTTCATATAGTGCTCTGGAAAAATGAAAGTTGAGCTCTGATTTGTTGTGATATGGATATTAATTCTTTCATAAATTCTATAGTTCCATAAGGGTGATTAAAATGTTTGTAGTCTTTTAATGAACAGTACTTTTCAAGTTATAAATAAGCTTATATATTTTTCTGTGCCCTTGCTTTATTATTATAAGAACCCAACTTTCTGCAGAAGTGGTCTTCTCATAAGTATCAACATTCTTACTTGTTATGAGCTTGCGAAGGACATATCCTAATACAGAGTGTTAGATTTTGAGAAGTAGGTTAGAAATAAAACCACAAGCTGTGCTACTCTGTCATGCGCAGCAAAACCACTGGCCTTTAGATATCTCAAAATGATTATGTCATGCATACTAATCAGAGCTTAAGAATAATTAGAGGTGTGTTTTTATTAGTAATGAGCTGACCAATAAAAAAAAAAAAAAAAGATTATTGATGATTATTATTGAATCGAAAAAATACCTACAAAAAGGTTCAATTTAAGATAGGTACAAGTTCCAAAACGCGTGTATTTTTCTAGGTAGTAGAGATCTACGTTATGGGCCGTTTTACCTTTCCCTCCAACATTTTGTCTTTACGACATATAATTTTCCTACCACCATATGTCCAGAGCTGTTGTGATCATTTTCTACATTAAACTGTGACTTTTTCACTTAAATATTTATTTTTAATATTATTTAATAAAGGTTAAATTTTATTAGTGCACTTTCCATATATTTAGTTTTTGCATGATTATTATTGAGGAAATTGTTATAATAAATGAATCATAATGAAAAGGTGTTGCTTAGATAATTATATTGTATTGTCAAATAAAGATATACTATCTGTTTTGCATAACGGTACTCCTGTCTTAAACTTAAAAAACTTTTTCCCCAAACTTTTAAAAAGGAGAAAGGATGTATACATTTTGGAAAAGTTCTTGTTTTTTCAAAAATAATTGCCAAACAATCTTATTTTTTTTAAAAATTTTTGGACACCCACAAACAAAAACGGGAAATATTTTGTTCCAATTTTGCCAAAAAACCTTATTAAAAACTTTTTCATAAAAAAGGCCACTGTTGCATTGTTTCAAAGTGGGCGATTTTGAAAGAAAAAGTGTAAAAAAATATAATAAAAACAGCAGAGTCTAAAGATGCGCCAAATTTAATAAAATGTCAAAAAATTGATCATTACAAAAATTTTTACAATGTAAGTAGAAGACTTAGAAGTTTTAGTAAATCTGTCTTCTATTTTTAATCTGTTGCAAACGTGCCTGAAATTATACAATTCTGTCTCTAGGAGAAATGTAATAAACATACATTCACACAACTGACACCGAGTTAAATGGAGTTTTAAAAATTTTATATGTAAGAGCTCCCCAAGATGGTCCAGGTGTAGTTTTTTAACATTTAATTGTATAGCTGTTTGTGGGTGCACAATCTGCAGAGGTTACTAAATTCTCTGCAGTGACAACTTGACCATATGTTCAAATAAAAAAAAAAGTGCAAACCTAAATTGACAAATTAATAATCACAGTGGTCTAAAAAATGAGCGCTCTTTTAGTCCATACCAGTACTTAATTCATTACCCACAACAGTTTCAACATATATTAACAATTTTTTTTAAAAAGGGAACTATTTTTAAAAAATTGAAAAAAATTCCCAATTTCTAGTATTAAAAAGAAATGTTTTATCCTTACTTAACCCCCTAAATCAAGGCAACATAAAGGCACACCTGTGTTGGTTCAGCAAAACTTGCTTAACCCCTTTACGCCGACCATTTTGGGGCCTTCTGACAGAGCCCTTTTTTAAAATTGTCATGTTCACTTTATGTGAGTAACTTTTGCATTTTAACCTTCCATGTGATTAAGAGACTGTTTTTCGTGACACATTATACTTTAAGATTGTAAAAATTTTTGGGTCCAAAAAATGCTTTTTATTTTGTGAAAAATATCAAAAATTAAAAAAATTTAAAAAAATTTACAATTTTAAATTTAAAAAAATTTCTGCTTTAAACAGATATATTTCCCTCAAAAATTTTAAAACTAGATTCCCTTTGTCTCTGTTTTTGGCCAATTTTTTTAAAATGTTTTTTTTTTTTTTTTACACATTAGGGCTTAGAAATTTTGTAGTTTTTCAAATTTCAACAAAATTTAAAAAGACACATTTTTTGGGGACCTCCTTTTTAAACTTGATTTTGATTGACCTGTTTTTAATCCCCCCATAAAATCCCTCATCTAAAAACACCCCCTTAAAGTATTTAAAACCGCTTAGAATTTTTTAACCCCTTTGGGTGTTTCAAGAAAAAAAGAAAAGTGGAAGTAAATTTCAAAATTTTACTTTTTTTTGCAGATTTTAAATTTTTTTAGCTTATTCACAAAAAACTAAATGTGATCCGGGAAAGCAAAAATATTGATTCCCCAATTCTGCCGTTTCAGAATATCCCATATGGGCCCGTGATTATTTGGTCAACCACAACCCCCAGAATAGGGGGGCACCTACTGGCTCGGGGGTCTCATTTTCATTAGTTTTTATTTAGGCCTTTTTCATTTTGGGGGACACCCAAGGTCAAAAAATTAATAAATCCCCTAAAATACCCCAAAGGGGAAACTACCCCCTTAAGGAATTTCCGGGGATTATAGCATATCGCCCCACAGGTTTCACAAAAATTTTTGGGGTTTTAGGCTTAAAAATTTTTTAAAAACATTTTTTTCCAAAAATCTCAATTTTAGCGAAAATTTTTTTTTTTTACAAATCCTTAAAAAAAACCCCCAAACCTTGTTACCATTTTCCTTCGCAATACCCTACTGGGGGTTAAACTGCTTTTTGGGGCCATGGCAGGGCGTTTTTTGGGGAGGGTTTTGTACTTTTTTTTAAAAAATTTTTTTATTTTTTTTAAAAAAAATACCAAACAGTGAAACTTCCAAATACCCCATTTTGGATTCAGCACCCTCATAATCTCATCAAGGGTTTTATTGCATTTTGGGTCACAGGTTTCCCAAATTTTTTTTTTTTGCATTGGGGTTGAAAAAAAGGGGGGAAAACCGTTTTTTGGCTTCAATTTTTCGCTTTACCGTCTTTTCAATGACGGATTCTTTTTCTATGGGCGGTCAATTCAATGATATAGATTTTATAAGTTTTTTTATGTTTTATTACTTTAAACCCAAAAAAATAGGTCTATAAAAAATTTTTGTTTTTAGTTGTCCTGTTTTTGATAGCCTAACGTTTTCATTTTCTGGGTTTCAGCTGATTTTGGCTTGTTTTTTTTTGGATGATTGACGTTTTTATTTTAACCATTATGGGGGGGTAGCCGCTTTGATACTTTTTTTAAGGTTTTTGTGAGGCATTTTGAACAAATACCATTCCGGTATGTTTTTTATTTTTTATTTTTTAACAGCGGTCACCGTGCTATGCTGACATGCTATATTTAACAGCAGCATAGATTTTCACATACCCCCAATTTTTTATTTTTTTTTGGTTTTTTGCTTTTTCCAATAAAAACACTTTTATTCAAAAAAAGGAAAAACTTTTTTTTGATCGCCATAGTCGAGAGCCCCAAAAATTTTTTATTTTTCTTGTACGGAGGTGTAGGGCTTGTTTTTTTGGGGGTGAGTTGACGTTTTTTTGGGGTCATTTTTTTGGGGGGACCCAAATTTTTTTATCATTTTTTAAAACCTTTTTTTTTGGAGGGAGGTGAAGAAAAAACTCAAACCTAATGTTTTTTTTTTTTATTTTCACACACCACCGGCATTTCCATACCATTAGTTTAAATTCCGGGTCTACGATTATCGATACCCTTTTTTATTTTTTTTTTAAATTTTAACACTTTAAAAAAAATATGTTTTTATTGTGTTAAAAAATTTTAAAACTCCCGTTTTGAGCCCTAATTTTTTATTTTTCCGTATACAGAGTGTTAAGAACTTTTTTTTTTTTCGGGATGAACTGACGTTTTAATTGGACAACTTTTGGGTTCAATGAGTTTTTTTATCGTTTTTATTCCATTTAATGTCTGCAGGTGCACAAAAATCGCTTTTTTGTGACGTTTTTTTTTTTACCTTACCATAAATTAATTAACTTACGTTTATAGGGTCTACCACCCATACCCAAATTTACTTTTTTAAAATTTTTTTTTTTTGGGTTGGGTTTGTGGGGAAAAGGGGTTTTGTTTTAATTTTATTTTTTTTTGTTTTTTTTTTTATTTTTTTTTTTACTTTTCCCACATTTTTTTAAATTTTTCCCCCCCATAAAATTTGTAACCAAAACCCCCCCTGGGAAAAACAATCATTAATTTTTTTTTAAGACATCTGTCCAGGTTACTCGGCAATCCCCAAGGAACTATACCCAACCCACAAAAGCAAAATTGGGTGGTACGTCCAAAGCAACCATGATTAGACGCATGGGAGTTGGGAGGAAGGGCGAGGGTTTTTTGCGCTTCTCCCATTCAAGGGAGGTACTCCTCCCCCTGGGCTCATTATCGGGCCCCCTGACAGGCTGCGGTAATGATGCGTTTTCACCCGCGGGGGGAAGCCACTCCCGGGGGGTTCAGAAGCCAGCGGTAAACCGCGGGTCCTGCCGCCCATCGGGCGGCTCGCCCGCAAATCGCCAGGGCTTTTATCGTTTTTCCTTTGCGGCAGTCATTCCCCAGGGGTATGGGGATACCCAATTTCGGGGGGTAACGAAGCGGCCCTTTTTAAAATTTAAGCAATGGTGTTTCGCTTGGCTGCCCTGCTCTGTTAGTCTTAATGGATTTTGAAAAATTTCTTCAATAAAAATGAAGTGGACGCTATTTCCATTTAAAAACTTATGTATACCGCATTTACAAAAAGGCTTTCGATGTTATATAGATCGGACGTGTAACTTTTTTTTAATTATCTTTAACATAAAATTTGCAAAAGGGGGATATTTTCAACTTTTAATATCTTTTAAAACCTATTATTAATATTTTTTTAACTTGTACATACCTAGAATAGTTGACCAGAAGGGGGTACGATCACTTGTACATCATTCTGTATGATGTACAGAATATTGAAGGGTGTACCAAGATGGCTATCCTGTTACTGTGGCAGGAAGTAATAGGAGAAGTGATATGACTGTGTGCAGCCCTGCTGTTAGCGCCGTGTCTCAGACGTCATTACTGCCGCGTATGGAGTGGGCTCAGCAAATTACCCCGCTCCATACTCCTTTAACGTCATGACGTACTGCTACATCATGGTGCGCTAAGGTGTACAAGGGATTTTCCCATCTCTGGTGTTTAAAGAGAACCTGTCACATAGATTATGCCCCCCTTACTGAGGACAGCACAAGCTAGTGACAGACATGCTGTTTCCAGTGCTCTGTCCCTTATTCTTTAAGATGCTGTAGTTTTCGAGTATTTACTGCTCAAATCTGCAGTTTTAGGCCACTGTAGATGCCATGTTACTACTCCTATTACATCCTGCCTTTGTCATCTTTGCATACCTTTCTTTAATATCTATATATAGCCAAACAGTGTACAAGCGATCGCAATCTCTAGTGATCAAGTACGCTAAAGGGGAATAATAAATGCTACAAAAAAAAAAACAACACAACCTTTTTTCACCTTACAAATAGAAGAAAAATCATAAAGTTACACATAATTAGTATCACCGTGTACATAAAAGCACGATCTGTTTAAATATAACATGATTTTTACTGTGCGGTGAACAGCTTTGAAGAGAAAAAAAAACCCACAATTCAACGGCAGAATTGCGTTTTAGTCACTTAAATAATTGGAATAAAAAGTTGCATGTATCCCAAAATTGTACCAATAAAAACTACAAATGATCCTTCATTTGAATATATAGATTGAAAAAAACAAAAACAAAAAAGTTATTGGTGTCCGAAAACAGCGCTGCAGCGCAAATTTAAGAGATAGAATGAAAACTCTACAAATGTGGTATCACTGGAATCGTATTGACCTGCAAAATACAGATAACAGGTCACTGATATCGAACAGTAAGCTTTATACCAAAAAAAAAACCCCGCAAAAATTGTACAATTACAACTTTTATCATGTTTCAACACGCATGGAATTTTTGGGGGGTTTCCCAGTATAAAATAAAGAAGCTCTCTTATAGCTAAATAAATGGAAAATTAAAAGAATGTATGACTTTTGCAAGGTTTGGGGGAGGGAGGGGAATAATCTATGTGTGTGGGGGGAAAGGTTGACTAAGTGATCTCTACAAAACAGGACTTATCAGCTACTATGAGGCTCAGTGGCTAAAGCCAAAACTATGTGACATCTCTTTTTCTTTTTATATGTAGTGACATGGAAAATGGGAAGACGCAACCAGCAGACATTCATGAAAATATGCGGAGCACAAAAAAATCAATTTAAACAATTTGTCACTTTTTTGATTACAGATTCCCTTTCAGACAAACCTCTAGATTGTGATTTGGATCATTCACAAAAGTATTTTAGAATGCTTACCTGAGTTAAAAGAACAAACTGGGCAAATTGCCAGGGAAGTATAAAAAATATATTAGAAATACAAAGGAGAAACAGGCTTCTTCTGCCAATAATAGGTGTCCTTAAAAAGAAAAAAAAAATTGGTAAGAAGTCCACATTTAAACAGACACAAAAACATGTTCTCACACTAAAAATAATACACTGTGTACTACAAACAAAATGAGAGAAAATTACTCAGGGGCTTTTATTAACCTGCCTACAATTTCTAAGAAATTCATAAAAAGCAAACATAATAAAGGATACTGCTGAACACTGTTAGCATTGTTTTCTTAATTACACTTATCTTACACTTCCGCACTTAAGAAAACCTAATGATACATCATGATACCACTAGTGAACGCTTGGTGATTGTGTGCTGAAATAATTTACATCTAAATAAAACAAACCTTATTTTTTTTTAGATGATGACTAGCAGTTTTCACTAGCTTTTAAGTCATCCAGAGAAGACTACTACCAATGTGCTCGCTGCATTTGTGAAATACTAGCCTTAAAATAACACTCCTGAAACAACATGATTGATCATGTAAAGTTCAATTCTGATTTATACTTTAAAATAATAAATCTCTGAACTAAAACAGTTGACATTACACAAAATCATATCTATATCAAGATTTAAAAAAGGAAACGACTGCATGTCAATTTACTTATCCTTTGTCCACATGTTTAGTCAAGCAACCTACAGTTAGGGACAGTAATATTTGGACAGTGACACAAGTTTTGTTATTTTAGCTGTTTTTAAAAACATGTTCAGAACTACAATTATATATATAATATGGGCTGAAAGTGCACACTCCCAGCTGCCATATGAGAGTTTCCACATCCAAATTGGAGAAAGGGTTTCGGAATCATAGCTATGTAATGCATTGCCTCCTCTTTTTTAAGTGACCAAAAGTAATTGGACAATGGACTCTAAGGGCTGCAATTAACTCTGAAGGTGTCTCCCTCGTTAACCTGTAATCAATGAAGTAGTTAAAACGTCGGGGTTGATTCCAGGTGTGTGGTTTGTGCATTTGGAAGCTGTTGCTGTGACCAGACAACATGCGGTCAAAGGAACTCTCAATTGATGTGAAGCAGACCATCCTGAGGCTGAAAAAAAGAACAAATCCATCAGAAAGATAGCAGACATGCTTGGAGTAGCAAAATCAACAGTCGGGTACATTCTGAGAAAAAAGGAATTGACTGGTGAGCTTGGGAACTCCAAAAGGCCTGGGCGTCCACGGATGACAACAGTGGTTGGATGATCGCCGCATACTTTCTTTGGTGAAGAAGAACCCTCCACAACATCAACTGAAGTCCAGAACACTCTCAGTGAAGTAGGTGTATCTGTCTCCAAGTCAACAGTAAAGAGAAGACTCCATGAAAATAAATACAAAGGGTTCACATCTAGATGCAAACCATTCATCAATGCCAAAAATAGACAGGCCAGAGTTAAATTTGCCGAACAACACCTAAAGAAGCCAGCTCAGTTCTGGAAAAGTATTCTAATGGACAGATGAGACAAAGATCAACCTGTACCAGAATGATGGGAAAAAAAAGTTTGGAGAAGAAAGGGAACGGCACATGATCCAAGGCACACCACATCCTCAGTAAAACATGGTAGAGGCAACGTGATGGCATGGGCATGCATGGCTTTAAATGGCACTGGGTCACTTGTGTTTATTGATGACATAATATCAGACAAGAGTAGCCGGATGAATTCTGAAGTGTACCGGGATATACTTTCAGCCCAGATTCAGCCAAATACTGCAAAGTTGATCGGACGGCGCTTTATAGTACAGATGGACAATGACCCCAAGCATACAGCCAAAGCTACCCAGGAGTTCATGAGTGCCAAAAAGTGGAACATTCTGCAATGGCCAAGTCAATCACCAGATCTCAACCCAATTGAGCATGCATTTCACTTGCTCAAATCCAGACTTAAGACGGAAAGACCCACAAACAAGCAAGACCTGAAGGCTGCGGCTGTAAAGGCCTGGCAAAGCATTAAGAAGGGGGAAACCCAGCGTTTTGGTGATGTCCATGGGTTCAAGACTTAAGGCAGTGATTGCCTCCAAAGGATTCGCCACAAAATATTGAAACTAAAAATATTTTGGTTGGGTTATGTTTATTTGTCCAATTACTTTTGAGCTCCTAAAATGGGGAGTGTTTGTAAAGAAATGTGTACAATTCCTACATTTTCGATCAGATATTTTTGTTTAACCCATCAAATTAAACGTTACAATCTGCACTTGAATTCTGTTGTAGAGGTTTCATTTCAAATCCAATGTGGTGGCATGCAGAGCCCAACTCGCAAAACTTGTGTCAGTGTCCAAATATTTCTGGCCCTAACTGTATGTGTAAAATTATAGTGGAAGCTATTAGGCTAAGTTCCCATGAAAAGTTTTTCCCACTACAATCCAAGGCAGAAAGCAAGTAATTACAGTAAAGAATAATTTAAATTTGCAGAGGCAGTTTTTGTCTCTGATTTGAACGTTAGCCCTATTTTAATGGGGAAAATTTGTTTCTCTTCTGCCTGAAGCAAATTCGAGCAGGATGTACTTCAAAGAATGGAAAAGTTCATTTTTTTTTCTCTCTCTCTCTGCACCAAGTATTTAAAATGTGTGGTGTAAAAAAATCTGTGCAGTAACTCACAATGTAAACTACAGTGCAGACTGCACATTCAAATGAATGGAATTCGGTTTACATGAGAATTTGAATGTGGAATCCGTATTAAAGGGCATTTCTCCCCACAATAGTTCGCTTTAAATGTAGGCAAAAGTACAAAAAAAAAAAAAAAAAAAAAAAGACTATTGCCAAATACACTGCTGTTCTGGTTTTGCTTTGTTAGACAGATAGAGGAGATTTGATCACCTGCTTCTTTACACATCTTTCTGTTCTTACTGCTCCAGCTGCCCTGTCTGACCATGGTGATGTCAATCACTGCTGAGTGTTATCTCCAGCACAGGAGCTAGTTTATTTATGATACTGACAAACTTTAACCCTTTAGAGCATTGAAGTCTTGTGCACTACAGTTCACTAACCTCCTGCACTCATGTCATTGTAAAAGGCTCAGCTAGGAAAAGCTGATGAGGAAGAGCAAGTCTGAACTGGCTGTGAAGAGCAAGCTCTATGAAACACCCCTTTAGGATCAACATTAAAACGCAACTTACAGTTATGTTCAAAATATTACTTCAAAACATGATCTAAGCACAAAATCTTTATAATAGTTTTTATTTCCTTGCATTAGAAACATTGCCTACTGTTTTCTAACTCAAAACATGATGAGATATGTATAGAATTGTTAACTACTTTACAGAAAATGACAAATAATAAACATTGGGCTGTTCCAAAAAATAGCAGTGTCTGCCTTTGTCTTTACGAACTCAAGATACGTACTTTTTTTTATTTCTTTTAGGATTTAGCATTCCTGTGAATCAGTAACCTAATATTTAGTTGCATAACCACAGTTTTTTAGAACTGCTTCACATTTATGTTGCCCAGAGTCAACCAACGTCTGGCACCTGTCAACTGTTATTCCAGTGCAGGATGCTTTGACTACAACCCACAATTTATTTGCATTATTTGGCTTTGCCTCAGAAATGGCATTTTTTATGTCTCTCCACAAGTGTTCTATCGGATTAAGGTCCAGTTATTGGCCTGGCCACTCCATAACCTCAATTTTTTGGCCTGGCACCAAGACTTTACTTGTTTACTGGTGTGTTTAGGGTTATTGTCTTGTTGAAACACCCGCTTCCTCCTGAGCGTAAGGCAACATGGCCTTTTTAAGTATTTTGATATATGCAAACTGGTCCATGATCCCTGGTATGCGGTAAATAGGCCCGACACCATAGTAAGAGAAACATGCCCATATCATAATGCTTGCTCATCTGTCTTCAGAGTGTAGTGTGGCTTGAATTTAGTTTGTCTGACGAACTGTCTGCGGCCTTTGGACCCAAAAAAGAACAATTTTAATTTAATCAGTCCACAAAATATTTCTCCATTGCTCTTTTGGCCAGTTGATGTGTTCTTTGGCAAATTGTATCTGCTTCCGAATATGTCTTTTTTGTAACAGTGGGACTTTTGCGGGGACTTCTTGCTAAAAGATTAGCTTCCCACAGTTGTCTTCTAAGGGTATGTTCACATGGCGTATTGGGGCGCGTATAGTACAGTATGCACCCCAATATGCGGGGTATTTTGGAAGCACGCGCTTACCAGCGCGTATTCTCACAGCACGGATGGCCCCCGGCCGGCCCCATTGACATGCATTGTCAGCAAACAATTGACATGTCACTTCTCTCCCCGGGCGTACGATACGATCGTATTGTATGCCCGGGGAGATGACGCGTAATCCATAGCTCTCTTTGAAAGCTATTTAATTACCGTAATTGCGGTGCGCATTTCAATGCATATAAAGCGCAATACGCGGCGAAATGAGCACGCAAATACGCTTAAAAATAAGCCTCTCTGTCACAGTACTCACAAGTAACTTGAGACTGTCTTTGATCATCCAGGAGCTGATCATTGGCTGAGCTTTTGTCACTCTGGTTATTGTTCGAGCCATTCAAATGATAGTCTTCCATTTTCTTCCATGTCCTTCTGGAGAACATTTTGGCTGCACAGTCTTTCATTGTCTGCACTTCTTTAGAAGTTTTACCCTCTCCAATCACCTTTTTACTTAAAGTATGCTGTTCTTCTGAACAATGTCACGAACCACACTTTCAACGAGAATTGCATGTACAACGTGTGCGTTCTTCACCCTTAAATAAGGGCCCCCTAATTCACACCTGTTTCTTCAGCAAAATGGCGTGCTACAGTGGTTTCGCCTTTATTTATTATTTTCCCTTTGACCTCTATCCTTGTCGGGAAAAAGTAATAAATATGGCGAAACCACTGTAGCACGCCATTTTCATGAATCCAGAAAACCAGTGAGTGAATCTCAAGTGGGGGTGTTCTGGAGGAAATCGATGTCAGAAAACGAATGCGAGGTGGTTCCTAAGTTTTCTGAAAAGAGGGGCATTTTGGATCAATGTTACAATCCCTAGCACCAAATGGCCTTAATGAAAATTTTAAAGCTTAAAGTGCTATTTATAATGTCTACACATTTATTGTGATGTTAGTCTAAATTGCTATTTTGATGCTTGAGTGTTTATTATGATGTCAGTGTTAAGGTCAAGATATTATGGCTTTTATTGTTGCTTTTTAAGTAGACGTGCTATGTACTCCACGTGATGGGGAGGGTATTTAAACGACTTGCAAAATGGAGTACCATGCTTGAAAAAGGAAGAGAACCTTCCGAAACGTCGCATCACGTACACCAGCGACTATCCCTCTGATAGGAGTTCGCACAGAAAGTTTGGGCCCTCCGAAGAAATATGGACATATGCCTCTGTGCAATCTATACGCACCGGGTTTTAAATTTTTCACATTGTAGATACGTTGTTCACTTACCTATATATGTGGAGTATAAAGTAAAGTTTATTTTAAACTGCTTATGTGCGCCTTGAAGAAGTTTTTGCCTATGGATTATTTTGAACACATCCACTTTCAAATAATTATTCCGAGAAATATGACAAAAGACACCTGCCCAGTTCTTGTAACTTCACCCAAATTCACTCTGTCATAGTGCAAGAGCAGGATTCAGACCTTCACCTAAGCTCCTCCACTGCTCAACACATGTCATTGAGGAAACACTCAATTAAACAAAAGCCAAATTCCCTCAATTAAGATGCAAGGCCTGTCAGGTCCCAATCCAGATAGGCAGCAGGGAGTCTGAGCTTCAAAGGTTTCTTAATTAATTGCATCAGCACCTTGGCCAGGCCCCCCCAGTTTCATAGTTTTAAATACGAAATCGTCCCACGCGCATAGCTGTCGCTCCCTCATTTGTAGGACCAATGGGCAGGAAGAAACGGGAAAAGGTACAGGAACAGAGTAGTGACCCAGCGTAACTTGGGCCCACACAGCTCTGATGATACCAGGGCCATGAACCTGCGGCATTGCCCTGCCGCAATACTGTCCGTTTCGTGTCCGAAGCTAGAAACGTCATGGCCTTGAAGGGAGGAACGTGAAGACTGTCCCAGGAGCGTGGTAAGTCCCAATATGGTTAAAATTGAGGGCCCACCTGAGCCCAGTGTCCTCTCCATTGGGAAGGGGGGTTATGCCGAGTATACACGCAGCTTCCAAAAACAGCAGGCTGCATTCCCATCTATGCCCAGCGCAAGGCTAATCTAAGGTAACTAGACCCATCTTGCTGCTTCTTTTTTCTGTATCCATATCCTATTTGT
Organism: Phyllomedusa bahiana; assembly: GCA_025379985.1. NCBI lineage: Eukaryota > Metazoa > Chordata > Amphibia > Anura > Hylidae > Phyllomedusa > Phyllomedusa bahiana. The sequence continues at coordinate 13,635 of JAODAL010005077.1, forward strand.
ATTTGCAGCTCTGACCAGTATATGTACAGCTGTATCCCCTATGTATGTATTGTTTGTCTAGTGCACTCATAAGCCGATTAAAATATATAAACTCTGATCCTGAGCTGGTTTGTTGTCTGGATCACCCAACCCCAGTGCCCGTATTCTCGGTCTCGAATATATCGCTATCCCAGGGCATGTTACGGTTGTAAGTCTATAACGGACCAGGCTTATAACTAACAAGGAACTAGTGGCAGTCTACCAGGCTAGTAGAATTCCGTTCCACCGTTGCGGGGAAACAGATCTCTCCCAGCCGTTCAGGGTTGTGGGTGAGTGGCGTATCCTCTTGTACTCCTGAAGGCTGAATACAGTCCGCCATATCATTTTATGTGCTCCTCAAGAGCGAAGACACAGCAGGGACAGACAAGGTTCAGATACAGAAGGATCAGCTCTCCACTTTCCCTGAAGGACTCAGCCAGTACTTGCCAGCACCATCACATCTGACTCCCTGAACCTTGAAAAGGGAAAAAAAAAGAAAGATTCCAGCAAAACCAGTTTAGTTCATCTGCATACAGCCGTTTTGGGGTGTTGCCTCATATCAGTGCAGTACAGAGCTTACAGACTGGCTAGGTGAGAGGTGATGATCGTGGCTCAGAAGTGGTAATGTACCTCATTGGGGAGAGGCACCTTGTCGGCACGTGGAGGTTTATCGTCTTTAAGGTATGTTCACATGGCATGTTCAATACATGTTTTGGACCCTAAATGGACCCAAAAACGCATCTAACAATGTGCAGTGTGATTAACATTGCTTTCAATGTAAAACATGCATTGGCGTTCAGGCAATATGTGTTTTACATGAGTCTTTCTGATGCGTCTTTTGGATCCGTTCAAAGAATTGACATGTCAATTCTTGATCCGTTTGCCGCAGCAGGTACCCCATTTAAAACTATAGGGTGCGTTTCTGCTGCAGCCAAAGCGCATCCAAACACCCATCTGCGTGTTGGATGTGTTTTACACAGCACTTTTGGATGCGTTTTTTGGATCGAAAACGTATTCAAAAATGTATTGAACACACCGTGTGAACATACCATTACAGTCCACTGAGTATTTGAATATTTCCAAATCATGGGAAGAAAGTCGAACTCTCCAGTGCCCTGGATGTAGCAACCATCAATTTACATGTGACTCGCTATGCCTTGCAAAGATGGCACTGGAGAGTTCTGCGCTTTGAAATATTCAAATACCCACTGGAGTGTAAAAGGCAATAAATCTCTACATGCCGACAAGGTGCCTCTTCCAAAAGAGATACATTACCCCTTCTGAGCCATAAATCATTCATGTGAGGCTGCAGCTTATTGCTGGCCTCAGTGGTCTTGCTCCTTGCTTAAAGAGACTGCAATGTCATATTAATGAGGTGTGTGACATCAGTGCTGAGAGCTTTACAGATTTTTTCTTAATTTCATAATAGATATAGCATGCAATCTTCTTACAATTCCAGAAACCTCCTTTACTGGTATTCCCAAACTTTGTAGATTCTTCAAATCTGCATGAGAGTCAAGACTCTGATTAGTACTTTCTAAATTATAGAAGGCTTCTAGTATAACACAAACAAAAATATTTAAAAAAAACTGATACACTGTGGTTTGATTAGTGCAGGACAAAAAAGTAATTCCTGTTAATAAGATTCCATAAACGCTTGACAGGTGTATGTCTCAGAACTGTACCCACAAAAGTGTCTAGTGACCCACACTTATCACACTGTGATGGCACATCGACATGCCGTTGTTAGAGTAAATATAGACTTGCTGTCTAGGCCTGAACTGACTCCATTTTGTCTTTATCTCTTTGTTCTGCTCTGACCTTTCTTCTGAGTATCCTAGAGATGTTTTCATACTGAAACTTAGCCAAGAATTGGTTTGGAGGTGCCAGGGTGCGAAGGACACACTAGTGGGAAAAATCATTGCAATGTTTTCAGTTAAGTGCAGGTGTCCAATTCTGATGTCCAATTATAATTGGAAGTTGAGCTAGAATATCCTTGATACCGTTTGGGCACCTACAAAGTAATAAGATGTTTTTCTATAGTTTGACATATTTAGAAGATTTATGTATTTTGTTTGAAGTTTAATTAATCTTAACACTGCCCAGTAAGAAGTATGAATATTAATGTCCACCAATGATTATTCACACCCATATTGTATTTCCATTGGTTAGCCTGGGCTTGTCATTTAACCCTTTGATATCCTGTAATAATTTGTCTATACAATAAAGACCTGGGGGGCTTTGCTCCCAGAGTGATTTTGAATCTCAACCTGTGACTCATCATTGCTCTCCCGCGGTAGCCAGCTGGTGAAGGATGTGACCCTTCTTGGAGTAGTAAGTATAATAACTTATAACTCTGACACCGTCAAAGTGCGAGATGGAACACCCCTTTAGTACATGTTTTTTTTCTATGTAATGTATACATAGTAAAATGTTTTATACTAAACAATCACTTATTTTTTGTGGCCGGGTGTGATATAAATTTTATCACACCTTTTTTTTATCCCATTAAAGCGGCTTTCGAAGACTTTTAAAAAACCTCCCTACCTCCTCCCACTGTTTTTGAATAGAAAATTAACCTAAACTTACCTCTCTCAATAACACTGTTCCAGAGCTGCTAAAGCTCCAGTGTCCCCCCTCTCACCACCGATGATATCACGTTCATGGACCATATGGTGCTGCGCCGCGAACAATGCATGTCAACAGGGACGGTGGGCTGCACCCCCACTCCCCCCCCGCTTTGGAAATACGCGCTGATCAGCGCGTGCTTCCAGAGCACCCGGCGTATTGCAATACACCGTGTGAACATACCCTAAGGGGAAACACTGGAGCTTTGGCAGTGCTGGGACAGTGGTGATGGGAGAGAAGTGTAGGTTAAGGGGGAACAGTGAATCTTTGGCACTGCTATAACGGTGGTGATGGGAGAGATAAGTTTAGGTTACAGGGGGAGGGAGGGGAGATTGCATCTTTGGCAGTGCTGGAACAGTGGTGATGGGAGCGACAAGGAGGAACACTGGAGCTTTGGCAATGCTGGGACAGTGGTGATGGGAGAGATAAGCTTAGGTTAATTCTCTATTTTGGTGCAGTGTTAAGGTGTTACAGAGTTTTTTTTAAAGTCCTGGAAAACCTCTGTGTGGAATTACTATTAGGACTGTATGCCAGTACAATATACCTTACAGGATGCTGTCAGGGAAACAATAAGGGTATTTTGAGACATAAGATTTTTTCCAACATGCAAAATACAGATTCAAAACATTGCGAACATTCTTTTAAAATCTGAAAATTTCTATGTGGCTTTTACATGTGAACTGTAAAACTCAAATTTCACTGTGTTTCTTTATGGGCTAATGCACATCTTCAGCATATTCCGCATCAAAAATGTGACTCATCTTTTATTCTTTCTGTGATGAGAATTTTAAATCCATGTGGGAAATTCCACATGGTCTGTATGAACAGGTGTTTTTTATTTACAACAACTGAATGCAGAAGCCATGTCCAAATCTGTTGTGTGAACATACCCTTAGGGTGCTCTAACAACAGGCTTACTGAGTCGACAGCTGTGGGGTCCTTTCTAGGTCTCCTGGGCTCACTGCAGAGGGTTTCCCAAGTCTATGATTTGCTAACTGGGAATCTCAGCAACCAGATCAAAAGGGTGAGTCCTCTTTGACCATGCTGCGGTTGTGGCCAAGAGGCCGTTAGTAACCTAAGCTGTTACTAACAGCTACAACTTTTAGAGCAGGAGAAAACAGGGCGACACAAACATCCCTTCTATGTCGCTGCAGACTTGGGTTCTGTGATACATAGGTTTATATGACTTAAAGCAGGATTTCTGAGTAAAAAGCACATTAAAATGTGAAACCGAAAGTAATGCAGATCCCGCCAACATACAAAGATTGACAGTTTTGCACACATTCTGAAACAGGGAAAGCTGTCAATCACTGTATGAGGGCAGGGTAAGCATGACTCTAAGGCCTCGTTCACACGGCTTATTTTGCCGCCGGATTTGCGCTGCAGTACGGCGCCAATCCGCGGCAGCAATTACGGTAATCCACTGCTCTCATAGAGAACAGTGGATTCCGTCGCTCCTCCCCCGCTCGGCGAATCCGCAGCGAGGGGCGAAAGTGACAGGCACATTATTTACGGCGCGGCCGCGCCGTAAACAATGCATTGTCTATGGGGCCGGCGCGCTCCGGTCCCGCCCCTTATTCACGGCGGATTTGTGAGCTTAATACGGCTCACAAATCCGTCGGGAATAAGCCGTGTGAACACGGCCTAAGAGTATGTTTACACGGTTATTTGGGCGCTGATTTGTCAGCATCCAAAACTGCATTAAAACTTCCCCTGAAACACGCTTAAGAAGAGGTTTTTGACGAGGTTTCGAATGAGGTTTTCAACACTGTTTTCACCCATAAAAATTATAAGCAAGGGCAAAAACCGCACAGAAAAACACATCAAAAACACGTCTAAAAATGGGAAGCGATTTTGAAGCTCTCCATTGATTCCTATGGCGATTTTCAGCGCTGAAAACGCTTCAAGAATTGACATGACGCTTCTTTTTCAGAACCCAAAACAGTTTCCAAAGCGCCTGAAAGCCTCTTTGTGCGTGAACTACAATGCTGTGTAAAATAGCAATCAATGAAAATGAACTAGGGGGCATTTTGGAGACTTTTTTGATGCTATTTCTGGAGCAGAAACACTCCAAAAACCACGTCAATCTCAGCAGTGAACATAACCTAATGAAGGTCCCAGCTACATTCTTCTCGGGCGAGGTGTAAAGTGCTGTTGATACATTTTTGTGTTTGCATTGCTTTACTGCCACACCATTGCAGAGTGCACCTACATAATTTTCTTTAAAATTGTATTTGATGTGCTGATCAATTTTTATTTTTGGATTGTTTGCATGGGAAAGTGCTGCTGACTCCATTTTAAGCATGCACGCCGCCTATCCACACATCCAAATGTGCATTCAAATTTTTATGTTTCTAAAAAGTAGCAGGAACACATTTTAAAATAGTTTCTAAAGTCACTTAACGGCAAGGTCCCCACGGCACCGGTTTGCGGCCGGTTTTTCAGAAAGTTTGCGGTTTTGCAAACCGTCTGAAAAAACGGCCGCAAACTTTTACACGGGCCGCTATGGAAAACCCGTGCAGCAGTCCCCCAATGTTTTTGAAACTGCCGGCGGCCCGAAAAACATTGTACATGATCATTCTTCCGTCCGGTTTTCGGACGGAATATGAACATGTCAATGGGAAGGGGGAGGGCTTTTCTCCGCTCATCGCGGAGAAAAGCCGCCCCCCTGCGGAGGTGTGCACAGCCCGAAAACAGTACAAATACCGGTCAGATAAACCGACCGGTATTTGTCCTGTGCCGTGGGGACGCGCCCTAACTGTTTCTTAGCTTTTGCAGAGTGCTGCTAATATTTTGTTGTGTTTGCATTAGCACCGATTACTCAACGTAAGAAAGGTAATGGTAACATCCAATTGTCAAATTATTCATACAGGTCCAAAAATGATAAAGGAATCGCACAAAGTAGAGTCCTATGAAAATATGCTGTTACTTTAAAGCATACTTGCTAACTTTTGAAAGTGGTCAGCATGAAGATCTTAAGCTGCGGACTGCGTAGGCCAGGTGGGAAGATTATGGGGTGATAGGTGGAGGTGAGGGGACTATGAGGTGATAGGTGGAGAGGCTATGGGGTGATAGGTGGAGGTCGTGGGGGTTGTATTTTGTGTTGGCACTAGGATGCATAATACAATGGTGGGGAAGGGATGGGTGCAGTTAGTACAGAGCACACCTTACAATCGCTTTGGGGGAGCAGGGGACCATCCCCCATGGAGATTGTGCTGCAGCGGTGGTCTGTACCCCCAGAATCATATAGTTGCAGATTGAACTCTGTATCCTGCACCCCCAGAAGATCAGTCGCAGGCATGATTTTCAGGGAATACAGGAGATAGAGGTTTTTTTTTATACAGGCTTCCCTTTTGGACTATGTCAGACTCATTGGATTATGTCAGACAAGCATTGGATTGATTTATTTAATAAAACGGTGAAAGAGGGCTGATGTCTAAATGGATGGATATTTTTTCCCATTTAATTCCAGTGCTAGTAATGGCGGCATATGACAGATGCCTCTCCATTACGATTGCTCAGGCATGGTGTCAGCCAGCAGTGGATTTTGTCACCCTAAAGCTGACACTAAGCCCATGTCACTATTACTCCAGTACCCAGTATGTGATGGTCCACTTTTGGGGCGACATCGGGCCTGTACTTTTTTTTTGAGTGTTAAGGTACCAGTATACATAGACCTTCCCATTCTGATAGTATCAGGCTGCAGCCACTGGTTTTACCTTGGCTGGTTATGAAAAATGGAGGGGACCTCATATCATTTTTTTTCCACAAATCATTTATTTATTGAGAATCCTAAAATGTGCAAGTACTGTAATCATTAGAGTGGATGGCATGTTTTGATTCTCATACATTTTTTGAAAAAAAAACACGTGGCGTCCGACCCCCCCCCCCTTCCCCTCATTTTCCATAACCAGCATGGGTAAAACAGACAGCTGCAGCCTGATACTATCAGGATGAGAAGATCCATCAATACTGGTCCCTTCCCATTCTAAAAATACTAGCCCGCAGTTGCCCCAGAAGCAGACCATCCCATTAGAGGGTCCACTTCTGACGGTTACCCGGCTCTTCTCAGTACTCCTGGTGTATTGGGTACTGGGTTAATAGTGACATGGAGTTAGTGTCAGTCTTGGGCAACAAAAACCCCTGCTGGCTGCACCAAGCCCAAGCAATAGTAATAAAGAGGCATCTGTCAGACACCTTCACTACTTTCACTGGAATTAAATGGGAAAAACACAGACACAAATTGCACAAAAAAACCTTTCATTTAAACAAACACTTCCCGACAACAACCCTCTTATTAAAAAAAACAAAAAACAAGATCCAAAGTTGATCCGACGTAGTCCACTGAATCCGAAGTAGTCTAAATGGGAACCTGTAAATAAACAAACATTACAGACATACGAACACATATAGGCTGGAAAGTCTGGCCCCTGTGGCCTGTCTCACACTCAAATACACACACCCCTCCTACACACACTCAAATACACACTCATACCATTTCCCCACACACTTAAATATACACTCACACCCCTGTTCCACACACACACACACACACACACTCAGACAACTTCTTGGGAAATGTACTTACCTGCCCTTTGGAGCTGCTGGCAGCCTGGATCATCAGGCCTTGATCTGCTGGGGAGAAGGAGCGGAGCTTTGTGGCTCCTACTAAGCTCTGCCCCCTCTTCCCAGCAGTGCAACGGGGTCCGTGGCTCTTGTAGCTTCCTATGTAAGAGCTATCAGAGCATCGCACCGGCAGCGGCAGTCAGTGGCCTTCAGGACAGCGTCTTATGACGCTGCCCTGATGCCGCTTCCATTACAGAGAACGTCCTGCAGCTGTTCTGGGAGGGTTGGCAAGTATGCTTTAAAGGATTACCCAGTTTAATTTTTTTTCCTTTAGTTCATTAAAAAAATTGCTGGTACACTAGTATCAGCAACTTCGCTTACCTGCAGCTATATACAAGATTTCTGGCTGATGTAACAGTCTTGTTAGGTTACATGACCTGCACTCGGATTAGAGGAAAAACACTAGAGGAATGCATAGACAAATTCACTTCCAGGTCACACAACTATGATGTGTATTTCAGCAACTGAAAGAGCAGGTCACATGACCCAGTGGTAGCAGTGAGAAATCATGTATGCCGCTGCCGGTAAGCAAAATTGCTGGTACTACTGTACACCTAGGAGCAATTTTTAATGAACTACAAAGATAAAAAAAATTAAACGGCTCCTTTAAGCACTTACTCAAACAGACACGTCAGGATTGCCGACAGGCCCTCCTTATGGTATAACCTGGCTCCCAAACTGCAAAGCCATGCCCTGTATTTATTCTGAAACTTAACTATTAACTACCAATTACAAAGATAATAAAAAAAATGGGGGGGAGGGGGGGAATCACACATAAAAAAAAAATCATCAACTATCAAACTTTGTAATGTCAACCTCAGAAAATAAAACATGGGAGAAAGGGAATGAAATCATTACTAAAAACAAGAAAAAAGAAATGGAAAAAAAAAAGATTAAGGATTTTGCTGATAAACGACAATTCTACATTACAGTAGCAGATACAAGGAATAAGCCATATACCAGACCTGCAAGACTTGGCAAAATTGAACATAGGTTACACTTCTTCACACCTACTGGATTTCCCAGGAATGCCCCTGGATCATGCAGGAACGCCCTCGGACTGCCCAGAAACACCTATTATGGGGCAGTTGTTGCCTAAGCCCTGCCCCTTATTCTCCATGGCTTGTAGACCACTAGAAAACTTTTGTCAGGCTGCATGTTGTGCAGATCTACAGTATACAAAAGCATATAGCAGTTTCTAAATAATGTGAACAGCAGCTTTGTCTAACAAACTATGCAAGTATCTAAGCAGACCATTAGACCTGTGTAACCTTCTGAGAACCCATTACAGAACTAAAAAGTGCTGTAGTTCAACAATGAAGCAGAATACCATTACTCCAAGTGCATGGGTAAATAAACATTTTTGCAAGATACTTCCATTGCTGTGTATTGTATCAGATTTGTAAAGTAATGAAAACAATCCATGAAGAGGTCTTGGCACAGCAACAGTGGTACCCCTCTTCACATACCCCAACATGATAGATTTATTTTGTTTGGTACAGCATCAGTTCAAAAAGTTCTAGCATGAAAATTGTCAAAAGAACAACATTGCCCGATAGCTATATCCTTTTGAAGAATCTGAACCAAGTAATCTGTCACATATGCCACTTTGTCTGTGCATACCCTCAATGACTAATTAAATATTAGAATAAAGCCAAACTCCTCCAAAAAATAACTTCTGCTGGGAAACACAGAGGAAGCTTCAAATAAGTTATTTTAACTTTGAAAAAATCATCATATCGGAAAACACTTATTTCAGCTCACTCACTTGTCTTATTCTATTTCAAGAGTAAAAATAGATATTCAACATTAAACATTTTTTTACAGTTACACCAAAATATAGAATAGAATATGTCTACTTTTGCATTTCCAACAATAACCACACATTCAGCAGACTCTGTGTGGCAATCATCAGCAATTACTAATGTGATAACTTACAGCAACATTTTACTATCAGCAATGCAAAATTCATACAGCGTAAGCAAATATTAGGTAGCTGTGGTTGCAAATGTTTTACATTTCCTTAGAACTAATATAATAATACATTTTCCAGATATAGGCTTATGTTAAAAGAAAAAACATAATAATGTCTGGGTCTCAAAAAATAATTATATATATTAATATTATATATATATATATATATATATATATATATATATATATATATATATATATATATAAAAAAAGGTAGTAGAAGCAGTGCCCTTACATTAAAAGGGTGTTCCGGGAGTTTAAAAAGCTTGTTTGTCCGTCTAGGCATGATAAGCAATAGAAGAAAAGACTAATATTCGTCTCCTTGACGCTCCTGTTCCGTCTCGGCTTTATCACTGATCGTTCACGTGACCGCTGTGGCCGGTGATTGGCTGCACCTATCATGTGATGCCAGCCGAGATGAACAGGACAGCTGCCGGGACGGAATAGGAGCGCCGAAGAGGTATTAGTCTTTTCTTCTATTTCTTATTATGCCTCAATGGACAAACAAGCTTTATAGACTCCCAAAACACCCCTTTATAGTGGTTTTCTCACTTCAAAGATCAGCTTTTACTATAAAGGGGCAGTTAAATTAAGACCTTTTCTAAATACATTGGTCAATATTTTACTCATGAGATAGTCGAAGTTTTGTACTTAACATAAAATAGATTTTACTTTACTCATGAGATAGTCGAAGTTTTGTACTTACTGTAAAATCCTTTTCTCGTCTGATTCATTGGGGGACACAGCAGCATGGGTATAAGCCCTCGCCCTAGGAGGCTGACACTAGGCGGCTCTGATGGACTATATCCCTCCTACTGATGCCAGACAATTCAGTTGTTACAAAAAGCCGTAACATAGATGATAAACCATAGTCCGACTCTCAAGGAGAAACCTTCTCAAGGAGAAAACGTGAAATGGGAATAGGAAAAAGACAATAAAAAGAGAGGGACCTGTCCCCCCCAGTGAATCAGATGAGAAAAGGATTTTACGGTAAGTACAAAAAAATGAAGTTCCCGTCAATATCTTTGGGGGGAAACAACATCTTGGGATGTCCAAAAGCAGTCCCAGAGGGTGGGAAAAAAAAATCACAAAGAAAAACATTTACCAGCACTGCCAGCCCTTAACACACTGCTGCACCTTACAGCTGAGGCTTGCGTCAGCTGAGGCTAAGGTATGGATCAAATAGATCTTGATGCCAAACCGCCCAGGAGGCACCAACTGCTTGTGTAGAATGGGCAGTAGATTGCTGACCAAATCCAGCTGGCAATGGTGGCCTTAAAGGCCGTCAGCCTCTGCGCAGACCCCCTGGAATGAGAAAGAGGGTATCGGAGCGCCTAAAGGGCTAAGTAGCAGAGCAGTAGATGCGAATGTACCTGACAATGTTTAAACAATGTAAAAACTGCTCTAGGGGGTCAGCGGGGGGAGGGACAAAATGAGGGCAGAACTATGTCCTCCCATCTTAGAAACAAAGGAAGAGGGCATAGGACAACCTTGTTTTTATGGAGTACCAGGAAAGGGGATTTACAAGACAGAGCCACCAGTTCTGACACTCGGCGGATGAAAGTAATGGCCACCAAGACGGCCACTTTCCATGAAAGCAAACCCAGGTACACGTCCCATAAATGCTCAACTGCATAGACTTTAAAACAAGATTTAAATAACATGGCTTGATCGGCCTACAAACTGGTGGGATGGAACGAGCGACTCCCTGCAAAAAGATTTTAACCGGAGGGCGGGAAGCCAGCTTACAATGGAACAGAACTGAGAGGGCACAAATCTTCCTTCTAAGGGAAGAAAGGCCGAGCCCAAGCTCCAGGCCTGACTGAAAAAGAAAACTCTCTAAGACTGGAACATACCAAGGCAAAAAAGGCTTTCCAGGTGTGGTAATAGATCCGGGAGAATTGAGACTTACGTGTCAGAATCATGACTGAATCCGACAAACCACGAGACTTCAGTATTGTGGTTTCAACAGCCAAGCCGTCAAATACAGCTGTGGTAAAATGGGGGTGGAACAGCGGACCTTGGTAAAGGAGGTCTGGCCGCAGAAGAAGAGCCCAAGGAGCGTCCACCAATAGGGCAACGAGATCCTCACACCAAGCCCTGCTGGGCCAATCCGGGGTAACGAGAATGGCAGGAACCCTCTTGGACTTAAGGCGTTTGAGCACTTGAGGAAGCAGGGGCCAGGGAGGGAAGAGTTAGATAATAGCAAACTTACTCCATGGTAGAACCTGCACCTCTGCTGCGAGAGCCAGGGGATCCTGGGTCCTGAATACATACCTCGGGAGCTAATGATCGAAGAACGACATCTGGCGTGGCCCACCTCTGGCAGGGCTCACTCTTCGGGATCGTCCGATGCTCGGCTGAGATGATCGGTCAACCAGTTTTCCACCCCTGGAATGAAGATCGCTGACAAGATTGGAATTCAACGCTCTGCGCAGCGAAGGATCTTTGAGGCTTCCAGAAAAGCCGTACGGCTCCTGGTGCCTTTTTGATGATTTAGATAGGACACTGCCGTTGTGATGTTGGACTGAATCTGAATTGGGCAACCTTGAATGATCGGTGACCAATGCAACAGCGCTAGAAAAAGGTCCCTGCGTTCTAGAACAATAATGTGGAAGGTGGATTTTCTGAGGGAACAAAGACCCCAAATTGTCTGTGTGCCAAAGACGGCGCCCCACCCGACGTGCTGGTGTCTGCGGTGATGATCAGCCATTGTGGGGGGAAAAAAAAGACTTCCCCTGATGGAGCACAGTGGAGTTTGACCACCAGCCGAGGTCGATACGGAACTGGGGTGGAAAGCAAATAACTCTGTCCAGGGACATTAGAGAACCATCCCAACGAGACAGGATTGCCCACTGCAGAAAGCACGAATGAAACTGCAAAGGACACCGCTTGAAAACAGCCACCTGTCGAGAACCCACATGCGTTTCTGAAGTAAAGAAACGTCCACCTGTAAGTGTTTAACCTTTCTTGGTGGAAGAAACACTCTGGCCAATCCGAGTGTCGGGGATCATGACCAAAAGTTCCATCCTCTGAGACGGGCTCAGACAGCACTTGTCGAAGTTGACCAGCCAGCTGAAGCGCACCAAAGAGTCCAGGGTGATCCTGATGCTGTCCTGGAAGGCGTCCTGTGATGAAGCCTTTACTAGAAGGTCGTCCAGGTATGGAATAATGGTAACGCCCCTGATGCACAGGATCGCCATTAGGGGCACCAGGATCTTTGTGAAGACCCTCGGTGTGGTCGCGAGGCCAAACGTCAGAGCCCGGAATTGAAAATGCCTTGAGGCTACTGTGCAATGCAGAAACCGCTAATGGACCTGGGCAATCGTGATGTGCAGATAAGTGTTCCTGATATCTATAGCAGCAAGAAAGTCGCTCTGCTCCAGAGACGCCACTACTGACCGGAGAGACTCCATGCGGAAGCCGGGAACTCGTATGTACCAGGTGAGCCCCTTAAGGTCCAACACTGGCCTTACTGATTCGTCTTTTATAGGGACCATAAAGAGGTTTGAGTAAAAACCTCAGAACTGCTCAGACTCAGGGACTAGCATGACTACCCCCTGAAGGAGGAGGACATGAATTACCTGAAGGAACGCTGTTACCCAAGAGGTGAGCCGAGAGGATCTAAAAAAGTGCACTGGGGGCATGGACATTAAATTAATCCTCTACCCTGACATGCCGACTTCGTGAACCCAAGTGTCGTTGACCTGGACTTCCCAGACCTCCTGAAAAGCCCCCCCCCCCAGATGGATCCTCGGTGGGGACAAACCATCAGGCCAAGGAAGACCTGGCGGATGGGCCTTTGAACGACCTGCGAGACTGCCAGGATTAGGTTGGCTTTGCTGAGGATCGCTAGGCACCCGTGGAACGAGGGGCCTTCTCAGCAGCCGGTCTGCAGGAAAAGTTCCGAAAGGACTAAAACTGGGGGCGTTTCTTGCGTGGATGCTGCCGCACTGACTGAATTTGAGGGAGGAGAACACCATGACTCCCTACGGCTTCTGAAATCATCTTGTGCCAAACAGCTTACCACCAGTAAAAGAAAGCGCAGTTAACATTTTCTTGACGGCTGTATCCACCGACCAAGATCTTAGCCACACAGCGAGCAGTTACTGCATTAACCGACGCTCTAGCCGCTAAATGAACTGATTCAAGAGAAGTCTCATATAGGAACTTTGCAGCCCCCATGAGCTGGGAAGTAAGAACCAACTTCTCCGTAGCGGCCCCAGCTGATAGCCCTTGCTGCAGATATCTTGACCAGACCGAGCAGGCCTTGCTGACCTAAGATGATGCAAGTGCTGACCACAGGGACGCCCCGGCCACCTCAAAGATGGCTTTACAAAAACCATCAAGCCGTTTGTCTGTGCAGTCATTGAAAGCCGCAGCATCCTGATAGGGACCAGGAGCTAATTGGAAGGCCCTTATGGGGACAAGCCCAGGAAAGGGTGCAGCCTAGGCCTCCAGAATCCAGGGCTAATTTAGAAATTGCGGCCGCTGGCCGTGGCTCGGCCTGCCGGAATGGTCACATAGCGCAGAAAATGCCAGTAAGCAGTGCCCACAGCCCCTGGTGGGTGGAAAACTAACCCCAGTGCATGGCTTTATACTCCTAATGAAATGGTGTTTAAAAAGAAGCAGGCCTCTGTGATTTATAGGTTTATATGAGTTGAAGCAGGAAATTTGAGCAAAAAAACCCAGTAAATTCTAAAAGAGAAAGTCCTGCTTGCCCCACCCACATACAGCAACTGACAGCTTTCCCTGTATTAGTGTCATTACTAAGTAAACTGGCAATCTTTGTACAGGGGTGGGGTAAGCCAGACGGTCTCATAAGGAATTCTGTCAGGATTTACTCTGTTTTTTACTCAGAAATCCTGCTACAAATCACATAGACCTATATAACGCAGAGCTCAGATTCTCTCCCTTTATCATATTCTGCTCTCAGATGAGCTGAAAAAAAGTACCTGAAAAGCTGATGTTCCATGGTTAATAGAGTGATTTTTTTTAGCATCTGACCGCTGCAGTCAATCACTAGCCAAGTGGTCATGTGCCATATTAACTAACATTACCCCACGGGCCTAATTATATTATAGTGTTCTCATTGAATGACCACAAACCGATCTTGGAAGTGGTGAGGATTGAAAACAAAGGATAACTTTAAGACATATAAGCCTCTGAATAGATAAAGACATGATATAATGAAAGGTTTGTCATTCATGTGAATAAGGATACATTCACAACTTCGTTATAAGCCTCCATGAAAAAAAAAAAAAAAAAATTAAAGAGAGAAAAATAGCACAGAACGGACACCATAACAGAAACATGAGAAACCCCTAGGACTGGCATCGTTGTTATATTTGCTTCTATGGTGAACAGAAAAACAAAAATAATAGAACAAATGTGACTGTAGCTTTAAAGATGTAAAGGCATGGGTATGGTTGCCTATCTGAATGGGATATATCTCATCCATATGCAAAGTGCTCACTGTGTACATTGATTTTTGCATCAAAAGGTCATTGAGTACCACAGGGATCGGAGACGACAAAAAATAACAACTGTATTTGCATTCCTATTTATCATAGGTATGAGATGTACGTGCTACTCATAGACCCCTTGATCCTGTAAATGAGATGCATGCGCAAGTGTAAAAAAAAATGATATCGTATAACATTTAAAATAATCATTACAGTTCTTATTAAATTATGTTGACAAATGGAGATCAAAACAATAAATATTACTAATGGAGACAAATTTGTTCCTAATTGACAATACATACAATTTGCATTCAGTATATTATGACTAAATATGTCTCTATTAGCAACATTTAATTATTTATGTCTCCATTTATATGTCAACATAATTAAATAACTGTAACAGTAATTATACATGGTATACAATATACATAACCACAGAATCTAACCCAGAACTTCTTACACTAGGATTTAATAATGTTTTATTTATACAGTAAGCACTATTAGCCTGAGTCTGGAGAATTCTTCTAAAGTTAACCTAGAGTATTCAGCAGCACCCAAAAAATGACCAGCAAAAGTGCACTTGTGGCAAGCTGAAATGATCCCCTTCCTGCAGAAGCAAATAAGGTTGTCACAGGACTCTCCATTTCCAATGTTTCCCCGAAAATAAGACCGCGCCTGAAAATAAGACCTAGTGAAATTTTTTTCAAGCTTAGAAATTTAAGGCCTCCCCTGAAAATAAGACCTAGCAGCAGTCATTGCTACAGCTCCCCCCATACCATACATTAGCATATCATTTAGATAGCCCTTACCTGCACAAAAGGTGCTCAGTTAAGGAAAGCACTATTGATAGATATGAGAGATTGGGGCCAATGATTCAAAAAGAAATGGAGTCACAAAAAGTTCACCATGAATTTCAGGGTTTGGAGAGTTACGATGATGTCCCAGAAGATGATGACATGAGTGTCTTTGAATAAATATTGCTTTTTGTTCAAAAATCCCAGGATCGGTAAATGTACCATAGATTTGTGTACATGGAAATAAAGGGAGACATGTATGGAACTAGGCAGATCGAAGTGCATTTTCTCATCTATTTTTCAGTGTATAATGTGCCTCAATGTATGAAAGTGGTTTATGTTCATTCATAAATTATGTCTAAAGTTCATTGCACCTCACCTGTGTGTTTGGCGCATTATGGAACTTAGGCGCATAAGTAATGCGCCAAACATGTATAAAGGCTATAGATAGGCTGGAAATAAAAGAAAAGTCATTAGAATAGCATGTCAATGAATAGAAACTATGGTACTGATCTTGCTTGGAGGACCACTGGTCCCAGCAAGACCTGTGTTGTGCTGGCTTTTGCTGTATGTAGAATAAAGGGTGAGAGCAGCAAAAATACATTTCAAATTTAATGTAGTAAAAGTTAAAATGTAAAAATCTGATCATCATCATCAGTGGGTTATTTAATGTAAAATTAGTTTTAGATTCTATTAATTTTAAATATATAATTCATAATTTTATAGGAGATATTTTTACATTTTTGGGATATTGTATATTTTTATAAGAATTTTATTTTATTTGATAATTTTTGTCATTACATTTCAATAATTTAATTTTATACAGTTTGATAATTATAATAAATTACTTATTATTGTACTGGTGTAAGTTAAGAATTATTGGACATTTTTTTTCCTAACAGCAAATCAAGCTCCACTTCGACTCCTCAGGCTCAGGCAGACCACAGTAAAATAGGTCTGCCTGTTCAAGCAGTAATGCGCCTAGTTTTACTGACCCAGATTCATAATGTGTCTAATATTACGATTGTGGTGCGACACACCAGAACACCCCCTCATGTTAGGCGCATTAAAAACTGTTGAGTCTTACAAACAATGCTCCTAACACATTCGTTTGGCGCATTAGACATTGTAGCCAGCTCACTTTGTCAGCTTTGATACCAGAAAAGGGTGAAAAACTCGATCATACATGTCTCCCACAGTCTCAAGAAATTCTTGATGGAAATCAGAATTTGGCTGGTTATGCTGACGTTTGTAATGACACGACTACAGTACATTAATAAATGTCGATTTTTTGTTCAATAATAAATGTGAATTCTTGTTTATAGAAAAATAAGACATCACCAGAAAATAAGACCTAGTGCATCTTTAGGAGCAAAAATTAATATAAGACAGTCTTATTTTCGGGGAAACAGGGTAGGCTGAAAGCACATGGGATGGATTTCCTATGGATTCTGGTGCAGATATTGGTGTGGATTTTTCTTCAGATTTTTCTTCATTGACTTCTATGGGAATGGGAAAAGGCAAAATCTGCAGATAAACATTTCCTGCAGATTTTACCTTCTCCAAAGTCCGCACCAAATCCATTGTGTGTGCATTAACCCTTACAAGGTTTAAAGGAGGAACATATTAATTATTTGAAAAACTTTTTTTTAGAGAGCACTATTCCCAAATCTAGTAGTACAAAAACTTTCTACAGACATAAAAAATATAGAAGGCCATGCCAGGGTGTCAGGCTACATTAAAATATTTATTCAGGAGAAGGTGAGAAGAAGAATACCTTAGAATGTACGTCAAGAGGAACATCTGTAACACAAGAAATGGATAAGAAAAACTTTCCCGTAGAGGTGGAGTCCACATTACTCTTGTGCTCTAGAAAATAAAACAATATTATTTGTGTATAAAATGGCCACATGAAAAATGTAAAGCGCTTCTAACTGTTGCCTGCCACAATGATCTGTTAAAAAGTGTAGACCTTAAGGCCGTGTTCACACGGCTTATTCCCGACGGATTTGTGAGCCGTATTGAGCTCACAAATCCGCCGTGAATAAGGGGCGGGGCCGGAGCGCGGCGGGGGTGCCGCTCCCGGCCCCATAGACAATGCATTGTTTACGGCGCGTACGCGCCGTAAATAATGTGCATGTCACTTTCTCCCCCTGCGGCGGATTCGCCGAGCGGGAAGGAGCGACGGATTCCACTGTTCTGTATGAGAGCAGTGGATTACCGTAATTGCTGCCGCGGATTGGCGCCGTACTGCAGCGCAAATCCGGCGCGCAGTACGCCGGGCCCAAACCGCGGCAAAATAAGCCGTGTGAACGAGGCCTGAAGGAGACCTTACTCCTTCATTGATCATAATGTTCGGTTCCTTAAGAACACTTAAGAAAACTATTTTGTTGGGATAACAAAATTGGTGTGGAATTTTTTTTCCATGACAGAAATGTTTTTTTTTAAACAATGAAATTCCCATTAAAAAATGGGGCAAAAAAATTCTGCTTAAGGGATTTTTTGCAGTTTTTTCCCCGCCAACTTCAAATCCAAAAATTTTAAACCAAATACACAAAATTTTTTAAATTTTTGTGGATTTTTGCAAAAGCAAACTGGGGGAATTCACAGCTGAGTATTTTGAACACATTGGGGGACAGTTTTTAATTAATAGGTCTAAGATTTTACACCGAAATCTTAAAAGGCTGCCCTATTTTACGTTTTACACTGTCTTTTAAAAAAACCCGGGAAAACACATTTTCCCCTTTTCAATGTCTCTTTTCTTTTGTTAAGAAAGACATTGGTTCTCTTGGTTTTTATGGACATGATTTTGTCCTGATTGAAGTGCATCGATTTGTTCATGAAGATGTACACTGTGATATACTGAACATAAATGTTTGTTTCTACATTTGAAAAATCAAATCAAATATTTTAAAAAAAAAAAAACCTATGGACTATGGGGTCATTTTGTGAGGGCTGAAGCATAGTTTTTACTGATAAATTGTAGGATACATGCAACTTTTTGATCACTTTTATTCCAATTTTTTATTGAAAGACCAGAAAACCCCTAATTTTGGCGTTTTGATTTTTTTCCCTCTAGTGTTCAGAAAAAGGGGAAAAAATTTAATGCTATATTTCATAAAACCCCCAAATTTTTTATAAACCGTGGCAATCCCCTATTATTGTGAAAATTTTTTTTTCATTTTTTAAATTTGGCAAAAAGGGAGGGGTTTTTTTTAAATTTTTCTAATATTTTTACTTTTTTTTTTTACTTCACTTTTTAAACTTTTTTATTATTTTAAATTTTTCCCAAAGGGTACTTGACCCACTTGAAACTTTTTTTTTATATAATGTAGAAGGCTACCAAAAAAGGGGCCCAATCTAACTAAAAAAGGCACTAGGGAGCTTTCATTAGGTTTCCAGCTGCCATGGCAACCGTTTTCGGCACCTTTTTTTCTTTTTTACCCGGGGGGTTTTTTTGGGATGGGAGGGTTTGCCTGACCCGGGGCACTTTTTTTTTTTTTTACTAAAATTTTTTTTTAGAAATAAATTTTGCAAAAAACATGAAAAAAAACATTTTTTTCTAATTTCTAATATTGAGGTAACAATTAGTTTTTTATTTTTTTTTATTTTTTTTTTACACATAAGGTCAAGGCAGGATATGGGTCCCACTTTCCTAAAAGAATGGGGGCCCCTCCGAAGGAAAAAAATTCAATGCAAAAGGAAATTCTTTTTTTTAAAATAAAATGGGGGCTAAACCCAACCTGTTAAAAATTACACCTTATTTAAAAAAAATGCAAATTAAGCAAAAGGGACTCCCATGGCCCATCCTTTTTGAAAATGGACTTGTAAATTTTTGATTTTAGGCCAAAATAAAGGAAGCGTCTTAAGGATTGGGAAGGCTACCGTGGTCTGTTTTTCCCTAAAATTATGCCATTTTGGCTTTGATTATAAATTGCTTAGGTCACTTGGGATGAAAGTTTTTAACATTGAATTTTAAAGGTTGGTTAACCTTCAAAGGGGTTTTTCCCCCCCAAAGCAGTTTCAAAGCCACAGTCCGCTTTACAATCACACATCAAATTTCTTTTGCTTTTGGGCGTCTAAGCATGATTGCTGAAACCTAAAATCTTGTCATATTTGAGGGGTGCAAAGAAAATTCAAAGTGTAAAAACCCCAAAAGGTTTGGAGAGCTTAAAATGGTGTTTACTTAGCTATAAAGATAAGACTAAGATAAAAACCCTGTAGGGGGGGGGAAACCCCACCAGGGACAGAGCTTAGAGCAATTAGAGGAAAAAGAAAGAGGGGGGAAAGAGGGGGGGAAAGAGAAATGGTCGCAACCAGAAATTTGTGTGCCCCTATAAAGGAATAAAATTTTTAAACCCTGGTCAAAGAAAAATCAAAAAAAAGTATTTAAAAAAAATTCTTAAAATCACCCTTCCCTACAGTTAAAAGCTAATCATTGTAGTGGAAAAACCCCTTTAACCCCCTTAACAAAAACCCTAAAAAGTATTTAAAAGACAAAGCAGTTTTTTTTTTAAATTTTTTTGCCTTTTTTTCCCCTTTTCAACAGTCGTAATTTTTTTTTTTCAATGTTTCAATTGGTATGAATTTTTTGTTTTTTTTGGGGACAAGGGGGTATTTTTTGGGGAAATACTCACTTAAAAAATTAAATTGCAGATTTTTTTTCCAAATTTTTTTTTATTTTTTTTATACCTTTCCAAAATTTCACACTTAAGTTTTTTAAGACAAATTTTCAAACAGGCTTTAAGGTCCCATGTAGATACCTAATTGTGGGGGTTTTGGAAATTTTTTTTGTTTTGTAATTATGCAAAATTTAATTTTTTTAAATTAAATATTTTTTTTTAAATTTTATCAAATTTTTTTTATTTTTTTTCCCATCCCGTTAAAGGAATAATTTTTTTTAAAAATTTTATTTTTACACTTAGAAAAGTTTTACATTTTTATAAATTGCAAAAACTTTTATAATCTTTTTCATTTTTGGACACAGGCAGTGTTTTCAAGGCACACACATCTGCCCTGATCGCTGGTTTTTTAACCCACTAAAACACCCCGGGGAAACTACCCCTTAGGCCCCGGGAACGACTATGAAGCCCTTTCCCCGGGCCCCTTTTGGTCGGGTCATCGGGAGTCCTGAATCCCCCTTGACAAAAGAAGGGGAAACCCCTTTTTTGTTTAAAGGCTGCGGTGATGAACTGCACAAAAAAAGGGGTTAAAAGTCTTTTTGAGTGGGGGAAACCTTAAAGAAGCTCGCGGGGAACAGGGCTGTTGCAGTAATGCCCCTGAAAACTTAGCGCTGCTTGGCAGCGCCAAAGGGCGCCACAAAACCCCTTGTTTGAAAGCGAAATCAGAAGACATTGCGCGAATGATGGGACGGGAAACCAAACCTGACCGCCCAAAAAGTCGGGTCTTTAAAAGGGGGTTAAACTTTGCCCAACCTTTAGGGTTTAAAGCTATTTGGCTTTGCTGTAAGTTTTTTTAAATTTGATTTTAAGCTAATTTTTTATGGTCTTTTTTACAGTGAAGGAAAAAATTTAAATTTTTTTCACTTTTTCCCACTGACAATGCATAAACATTTCTAAAATTTTTAAAGGGGAAAGGGTTTAATTTTAACATTGAGAAAATAGATATCCAAAATAAAATCCAAAAAATAAACTTTGGGAAATAAATTATATAAATTTTAAATTGCATTTTGCTGGAAAAATTTAAGTTTTGACCCCCCTCCCCAAACTTTAAAAACATTCGGGGGATCCTACAGCCCAAATTTAAAAATGCTCCTAATCAACCTGTTACCGGCATTAAAAAAAAGCTATTTTAAAATTTAGTAAACCTTTAAAAAGTTTTCCTTGTCCCCAGACTCAATTAATAAATTCAAAAACCTCTAACCCTAAAAACTTTGGGCAAAAACCAAAGAGCTTTTTTTTAAAGGATGCCCAGGGGAAAAAGATCATAGAACTGAAACAAAGCTTAAAAGGGGTTTAAAAAACCCAAAAAATTTAAAAAATGCTGGGTGAAAAGGGAACAACTTTTGGGTTTGCAAGGGGTAAAAAAAAGGGAAGAAATAAAAATACTGTCAACATCAAATCGGGGGGTGCCCCCCGGATTTCATTGCAAAAAGGTTTTAAAACAATCGACTTGGGGCCTTAACAACTGGTTTTAAACAACCGACTGGAGACCGCGGGGGTTCGTTTGCTAACTTTTAAATTCAACTGACTTGAGCTGGGCCTTAACAACGGGCTTAAACGACGTTAGCACTTCAAAAAAACGCAGTAAATTTAGGTCCCCCCGGGTTGAAGGAAAAAGGGGCCCCCCAAAGTAAGTTTAAACCCCCCCCAGAAGGGGGGTTTTTATATTTTATATATCTCCCAGTGGGTGGGTTGGGGGTATTTTTAATATGTCCCCCAGCAGTAAAATGGGGCCGGGGTTAGGATCCCCCCGGGAAAGGTTTATATAAAAAAACTTTATGGATCCCCCATAGGAAATTTTGGCAGGTTTTTAAAGGTCCCCCCAGAAAGGTATATGGGGCAAGTTATGGATCCCCCAAAAGGGAATATAGGCGGGTTTGTTGGATCCCCCAGCATTATAAAAGGAAAGGTTTTTGGGTCCCCCAGCGGGTTTAAAATATCGGGGTTTAGGCCCCCCCAGCAGGTATATAGGGCTGTTTAAAGGTTTTTTCCCCCCAGCAGGTATTTAGCCAGTTTTGGGTTTCCCCCGCGGGTTTATATAGCCAAAATTTTAAAAGGTCCCCCACATTTTATATAGGGGCGGGTTTTAAGGTCCCCCTCAGGAAAATAGCCGGGTTTTTTAGGCCCCCCGGGCAGGTATATAGATAGTTTTATAGCCCCACAGAAACGAAAAATTTTTAAAGGTAGCTATTAGGCCCCCCGCACAAATATGGGGTAGCTTAAAAAGGCCTAAACAGCACATATGTGGGGTAGCTTATGGGCCTCCCCAGAAAAAATTTGTGGGGGGTACTTTGGGCCCCTCACAGCAAAAGGGGTGGGTAGCTTATGGGCCCTTTCACAGCAAAATATTAGGTAGATTTTTAAGCCCCCCCCCTGCACGTATAAAAGGGTAGAAAATGGGCCCCCCCCCGCACATATGCATAATAATCCCCCCCCTCCCTGCACAAAATGACATAAAATTAATAGCCCCCCCTCCCTTGCACAATAAAAATTAGATAATAGAAATCCCCCCTTTGCCCATAAAAACAGAAAGAAAATACATCCCCCCCGCACATAAAACATGATAAAAGCCCCCCTCCCTTCCACAAAATAACAGTAGATAATAGCCCCCCCTCCCAGCACATAAAACAGTAGAAAAAAAGGCCCCCCCTCCCTGCACATAAAATTTAGTATTTTAAATACCCCCCCCTCCCTGCACATATAACAAAAGATAACAGCCCCCTCCCTGCACAAATAAAAAAAGAAAAATTAAGCCCCCCTCCCTGAAACTTTGGGAACGGGTAGATAATAGCCCCCCTCCCGCACATAGGGACGTAGAAAAAAACCCCCCTCCCTGCACATAAAACAGTAATAATAAGCACCCCTCCCTAAACCCCCAATAACAGTAATAATAGAAAACCCCCCCTTTGCACAAAAACAGTAGTTTAATTTCCCCCCCCTCCCGCACATATAACAGTAGAAAAATTTACCCCCCTCCCTGCACATATAACAGAAGAAATACCCCCCCTTTCCCTTTCACATAAAATATTTGATAAAAAGCCCCCTCCCTGCACAAAAACAGTAGAAAACCCAAGCCCCCCTCCCTGCACATATAAAAATTTATAATAGGCCCCCCCCCCGGCACATATAAAAAATAATAACAGGCCCCCCTCCCGCAAAATTTAAACATAAATAATAGCCCCCCTCCCTGCACATTTAACTGTAATAAAAACCCTCCCTCCCTGCACATTTTAACAAAAATTTAACACCCCCCCTTTCCCCTGCACAAAACAGTAATAATAGCCCCCCCCCCTTTCACATAATAACAGTAGTTTAAAGGGCCCCCCCTCCCTGCAAAATACATAATAATACCCATCCCCCCCTCACATAAAAAAATATATTATCGCCCCCTCCCTGCAATAAACAATAGATAATAGCCCCCCCCTGCACATAAACAAAAGATAATGGGCCCCCCCCCTCACAATAAAAATAGATAATGGGCCCCCCCCCCTGCACATATAACAGTAAAAACAGCCCCCCTCCCTTGCCCATATAAAAAAATTAAAAAGCCCCCCCCCTTTCACATAAAACCCAAAAAGATAAAAGGGCCCCACATGAAAGCCTAATTAAAAGTTAAAACCCTGACGAAACTTACCGGGACCTGGGTTTCCCTGCCCGCTGCCGGGCTCCCGGTCTTTTTCTTCAGGGGCCCGTAAACCCCCACCAAAAGGCCAGCCCGGGCAGCATGATGTCGAGCACTGGCCGCCTGGGCGTGCAAACCCCGGGCGCGCACTAGCCCGGGCTTTCCTGCCCTGGGGCCCCCAAGATTACTCCGGGGGACTCCCCCGCTCCGCTGAAGCATCAACTGAAATTTTCCGCCCGGGAAAACCAAGCACATAAAAGTTAGCCCCCCGCCCCCCCCTTGGGCCGGGTCCCCCAAGGGTTCCCAAAGGCCGCTAAGGGCCGTAGCTTAGCGACTGGTACGGCTTAGGACCTTAACAAACGTGGCGGCTGGGAAATACCCGGCGGCCCCCGGGACTAACCCTGGGGCACCATGAAAAAAATCTCACTTTTGGGGAACCCCTTGAAAAAGAGGAAGGTGAGAAAATCAGCCAAAAAAATTTAAAAAAGGGAAAATTTTGGGGTTAATGAAACCAAAAAAAGGCAGCTGGGACCACAGTCACAAAAGAAAACCTTTGGGTAACACTTTAAAACCTGTAAAAAAAAAACCTGCAGTGCCCACAAAAATCCCCCTGCCCAAGAAACAAAATGTGCGGGGCCCACCCTGAATTTTGCCAATGAACACCTGGATAAATTCTGAAAAGGTTTTGGGGAAAAGGGGCCCGGGTTGGTCAGAATGATAAAAAAACTGAGCCTTTGGAAATTAACAAAACCGCCTTTTTTTTGGAGGAAGAGAAATCGCAAAAAACCCAAAAAAAAAAACCCATCCCCAAACCTGTAAAGCATGAACAAAAACATTAATTTTTTGGGGGGGGTTTTTCCCCCTCTCTAAAGCCCCATAAATTACTTCACCGCACAAGGGGAAATTTGGATGGAGCCATGAAACCGAAAAATCCCGATTTAAAAACCCCCTTTCCCTCCGCCGGGACTTTAAAAAAAGGGGTTTGACCCGGGGGTTTTCCCCACAAGACAACCCACCCCAAAACAAACACCCAAAGGGCAGAAAAAGGATTGGCTCAAAAAGAAGCACATTAAGATCATGGATTTGGCCTAGCCATCTCCAGACCTTAACCCATAAAAAACTTTAAAAGGGGAATTTAAGCCCCCCCGATTTTCCAAGCGACAGCCCCCAAAACTTAATGATTTAGAGATGATCTGCCAAAGAGGAGGGGCCCAAAAATTTCCTCCTGACGTGTGCAAACCCCTCATCATCAAAAAAAAAAAAGGTCCACTTTTTTGCTTCCCCCAACGGGGTTTTTTTTCCCACCAAGTATTAAGTCTTGTTTGCCAGGGGGACCCAAAAATATTTTTTTTTTCTAAATTGCAAAATCCCAAAAAAATCTTTTTAATTTATACAAAAATGTTTTTTCGGGGGAATTTTATTTTGGATATTCATCTCTAAATGTTAGAATTAACCTCCCCTTTAAAATTATGGGCTGTTTCATGTTTTTGGGTCTGTGGGGAAATTTACACAATCAGAAAGGGATCAAAAAATTTATTTCCTTCCTTTTAAAAGGGGAAAATAAAAATTATGTAAATTTGTATTTTGGAAAATGTGAAATTACATTTTTTTTTTATGTGACCTTTTACATAAGTACAGCCCTTGAAAAGGGGTTTAAAAGCAAGAATTAAATTAAAAAAAAGTTTTTTTGTACAAAATATTTTTTTAAATTTTGGGAGTAAAAAGGCAAAAAGGGTTGTATTATGACTCACTAGTTAATGTAGAATGGTCCTTTACACTGTCATTTTTTAAAAGTAGCTTTATACACATCACAGATGTAAGGGGTAACAACATTTTTTGCTAGGTATAAGATATTATGCAATATATCTAAAGAATTCAGCTTACTCCTGGGAACATGAAAGCAATTGCGTGGGATCAAGCACTACAGTAAAAGTCATTTACTTTCAGCACAGGCTGTCTGGCTATTGTATTGTTGAACTTCGATCAAACATCCGCTCAATGCCTGCCTGGGAGTGAACATAACTACACATCTACAAGGAACATTCGTTTTTCCAAAACTGAAAGAAAAACTGGAAGTGAAAGGAAAATATTTGCGTACAGTTTTAAAAACCCGTTAAAACCCCAAGGGAGTGATCATTGCTTTAGAGGCTCTTTGGAAAATAAAACCTTCAACCTGATAGGCTGCTATACACAAGAGTTCCGCCTTTCATGAATTTTCCTCCATATGTATGTTTTATATACAATACACAACAATCCAGCTCACCATTCATTGGAAAGGAGTCTGCACAAAACAAACTTCTTGGAAATCTAAAGGAACCTTGTAGCAGCCCAAGAGAAATTTCATCAATTTTTCCCCAAATATAAAAACCCTTTTTTATTTTTCCCCTTTTAAAAAAAAGACTTTCCCCATAGATTATATTTCAGCCTTTCAATTAAGAACCCCTAGAAAAATTCAAAACCCCGTCACCCCTAAAGGGGTTTTCACAAACTTTAAAGAGAACCTTCCCCATAGTTTTTGGCCCCCCCGGTGAGGACAGAACAAGGTATGTCAGACCCGCCGGGTTTCCCCCGGGTGTGTTTCCCCTTTTTCTTAAGATGCCAAGGCCCGTTTTCGGTAATTTAAAGCTCAAAATCTGCAGTTTTTTGCCCACAAAAAATTCCCTTCGAAAAAGGGCCCAAAACAAAGAGTTTAGTTTTTTTAAACCCCGCACATTTTTTAGAAATAGCCCTGCCCACCTCAAAATGAATTAAAACCCATTACTTTGAATAGGTAGAAACATGAGAATAAACTCCTATAAATCATAAAAAAGAAAAAACTTTTGGGCCTCGGGTTTACAAAAATTTTGATCAAAAAGATGTTTAAGCTGCCCACGACTTTTTAACCCTACTCAAAATCGGGCAGTCCTTTTGCTATTTTACCCCTCAATCCCAGCCCAAACAGGGCCCCTCACTGGGGCCAAAAACCCACCCTCCATTAAATTTAAAAGAAAAAAAAATAAAAAAAACCCAACCTGCAAGCTGGGCCCTTTTTATTTACAAACCCCTTTTAAGTGGGGCGGGGCAAAAAACCCCCAAAAAGGAAGCACCCCTTCCTTCCCCCTATAGGGGGAAAACAATGTAAAACCAAGTATAAAAAGTATGTTTCTGCCCAAAAACAACATTTTTGAAAAAAAGTAAAGCAAAAACCCGGGGGCCACGGTCAGTGGGTTCTGGGGACACATGAAAAATTTTAAACAGAACACACCCCAACCCCCCGCCCAACGGGACACTACTGCAAAAAAGGGAAAAACACCTAAATTTGGAAAAACCCTAAAAGAAGCATTTTTTTCTATCCCATCAAACAAAATTTTCAGAAAAGTTGTTGTGGGGCAGAAACATACGTTTAAACTTGGGGTAAAATTGATTTTAACCTATAATTTGGGAAAGGAAAAGGGGTTCTTCCTTATTTTGGGGTTTTTGTCCCCGCCCACTCTCAAAAAGGCTTTTCATAAAAAAAGGGCAGCTTGCAGGTTGGGTGTTTTTTTTTTTTTTCTCTCGAATAATGGGGGTCCCGGGTTTACCCAGGGGAGAGGCCTTATTGGCCCGATTGAAGGTAAAGATAAGGGATAGGACTGCCCGATTTTGAGATCAAATTGGGGAAAAACCCGGGCAGGCTTAAACCCTCTTTTGATCAAAAAAATGTGAACCAGAGTCCCCAAAGTTTTTTCCCTGTAGATAGAAAACAAAAAAAAGCTTCTTTAGGGATTTTCCATTTTGTGTAATTTACCTTTTTGCAGTAAAATGTGCCGCGGGGGCGGCTGTGGTGTTCCCTGTAAAAATTACATGGTGCCGCAGCCCGCCAGTGGCACCCAGGTTTTTCATACTTTTTTTTTAGAAAAGTTGTTGGGGTGCAGAAACATACTTAAAACCCTTGGGGTACATTTATTTTTAACCTATTTTGGGAAGGAAGGGGGGCTTTTCCCTTTGGGTTTTTTTGTCCCCCGGGCCCCCTCTCCCCAGGCTGTCATAAGAAGGGGAGCTTGCAGGGTTTGGGGGTTTTTTTTTTTTTTTCCCCCTTCTGAATAAAGGAGGTCGGTTTACCCAGTTTAGAAAGGCCCGATTGGGTCGAATTGAGAGGTTTAAAGATAAACATTTGGACTGCCCGAATTTTTTTAGATCAAAAGTTGAAAGTCGTGGGCACTTAAAAAAATCTTTTGGAAACCAAAAAATGTGAACCGAGAGTCCAAAGTTTTTTTATGTAGATAGATTTGCAAAAAATTTTTCTTTTAAGGGAAATTTTCCAAAGTAGTTTTATTGACCTTTTTGCAGGGAGGGGTTTTCCGCTGGCGGCGGCCCCCGTTGTGTACAGTATAATTACATGTGTGCCGCAGCCCTTCCAGGCACCCAGGTTTTCATACTTTTTTTCAGAAAAGTTTTTGTAAATTCAGAAACATACTTAAAAATTTTTTTGGGGTTTCAAATTTATTTTAACTCCCATATGGGAAGGGAAGGGGGGGCTTCCATTTTGGGTTTTTCCCCCCCCGCCCACTCCCAAAAGGGTGTCAAAAAGAAGGGCCGCTTGCAGGTTTGGTTTTTTTTTTATTTTTTCTCTCTGAATAATGGCGGTCGGTTTGACCCCCGTGAGAAAGGCCCGTTGGCTTTGATTGGGGAGGTAAAATAGCAAAAAGGGCTGGCCCCATTTTGAGATCACGTTGAAAAATTTGTGGGGAGCTTAAACATCTTTTGATCAAAAATTTTGTGAACCGAGAGTCCCCCCAAATTTTTTTTCATGTAAGATAATACCCTAAATTGCTTTTTTAGGGATTTTCCACGTAGTGTATTGGGCCCCTTTTTTCAGTAAATTGGGGCCGCTGGGCGGCGGTCTGGGGTTTTTGGACAAGTAAAAATTTACCCTGTGTGCCCCCAGCCCCCAATGCACCCAGGTTTTCATAAATTTTTTTTTAGAAAAGTTTTTTGTGTGCAGAAACATTTCTTTTTTCTTTTGGGGAACATTGATTTTAACCTATATGGGAAAGGGAAGGGGGGCTTTCCCCCTTTTTTTTTTCTGTCCCCACCCCACTCTCAAAAGGCTGTCATAAAGAAGGGCAACTTGCAGGTTTTGGGGTTTTTTTTTTTTTTTTTCCCCTCTGAAAAATGGAGGTCGGTTGACCCATTAAAAAGGCCTGATTGGCTCCATTGAGAGGTTAAAAAATAAAATAGGGGGTTTCCCTTTTTGAGATCACTTGAAAGTCGTTGGGCAGCTAAAAAAACTTTTGATCAAAATATGTGAACCCAGAGTCCCCAAAATTTTTTCCCTGTAAAAATCCTATAAAAAACAAAAGCTTGGCCGTTTCCCCCTATGGTTTCCGGCTCAAATCCCCACCTTTCAGGTGGAAATTTTTTCAATCCCCTATCAATAACTTTGATTTAAAAAAAAAAGGGGTTGACAAAAAAGGCGTAAATTTATAAAAACTTTCCCCCTTATTTCTTTAAAAAATTTTGCCATAGTTCATTTAAAATTCAAAAAAACATTTCGACTTTTCTACTTTTATCGGGAATAGGGTTACATTTTGAATCATGACCGGGATTAAACTGTAGTTTGCAAAAGTCCCAAAAGTCCCCTTGTTATAAAAAAAAAAAAGCAAAGATGTTTTTAAGAGCGGCTGTCGCGGGTGCAACAAACCCTGCTGCGACGTTTCGAAATGACAAGTTTTCCTTTTTCAAAGGGATGAGAATAACTGGGCCCGGTGGGTGGGGCCCAGCTTTGGTGGGCGGGGCTAACACCTAATCATGGGAAAAAAATTTTGGGGGTAAAGATTTTGGGGGAAATCTCTAAAAAAAATACGCAAACTTACAGAATAAAAAGGGGCACAGTGCGGGAAAACATGTCTGTCACTAGTTTTTCGGCCTCAAACAAGGGGGGGGATGACCTATGTAAAATTTTCCCTTTAACCCCTTCCCGACATTGGACGTATGCATATGCCCTAGCGGGAAGTGACTTCCCGCAAATGGACATATGCATACGTCCTGGCGTTCGCGCGGGCTTGCCGCGCACGATTGTGACATGGAACCAGCGGTAAATTGCCGCTGTCTTCATGCCGCATCACTCCCGGCCGGAGTGAGCTCCGGCCGCGGGTGATTAACGCTTTATTATTGCAACCTGTCATGGTCGCGATAATAAAGCCGCAGGCAGGAGGAGTGAGCTTCTGCTGCCTGCAATCCGGCGCAGCAAGCGGCGCAGATGCCGCTCGCTGGTCTCTTACCCGACTCACCGGATGCTTTCTGAAAGCATCCGGGTAGTCTGGTGACGTCACCATGCCCACATTGCATTGTGGGCATGGTGTCAGTAGTTACCATGGTGACCTGTACACAGCAGTAACGCTGTGCACAGGTCTCCTATTCAAACAGCAATTTAACGATTGCTTTTCCCCAGTGGGGATTCGCGGTTACAAATCCCCACTGGGGAAAAGTAAAAAAATGTGAAAAAGTAAAAAAAAAGGAAGTAAAAAAAATAAAACACAAACACAAAAAATAAAATTAAAACACGCACACCGCCCTTTTCCCCTTTACAAACGCCAATCGCCCCCAAAAAAGATCAAAAATAAATAAAGTACCCATATTTGATATCGCCGCGTGCGTAACGACACACCCTATAAATCTGTCACATTAATGAACCCGTCCGGTGAACAAACAAAAAACAGTCACAGAATTGCACTGTTTGTACATCCTGCAGCACATAAAATGTAATAAAAAGCAATCAAAAACTCATATAAACGCAAATTTGTACCAATTAAAACGTCAGTTCATTACGCAAAAAAAAAAGTCCTTACACGTCTCTGTATACGGAAAAATAAAAAAGTTATGGCTCTCAGAAGACAGCGATGCATAAATGTTATTTAACACAATAAAAACACTTTTATTTTTTAAAGTGCTTCAAAGTAAAAAAAAAAACTATATAAATTGGGTATCGCCCTAATCGTATCGACCAGATAGTAAAGCTAACTCGTCATGGATACTGCACGGTGAGCGCTGTTAAAAATAAAAAACACTACTAGATTGCAGTATTTTCTTCACCCTGCCTTCCAAAAAACGGATTTAAAACTTATCAAAATGTCTTGTCCCCCCAAAAATGATACCAATAAAAAACGTCAACTCATCCCGCAAAAAACAAGCCCCTACACAGCTCCATACACAGAAAAATAAAAAAGTTATGGCTCTCAGACTATGGCGATGCAAAAACGTGTTTTCCTTTTTGAATAAAAGTGTTTTTTTTGTGTAAAATCAGTAAAACATAAAAAATATACAAATTGGGTATCGCTGTAACCGTATCGAACTGCTGAGTAATAATAGTATGTCAGTTATACTGCATGGTGACCGCTGTAAAAAATAAAAATAAAAAACACTACCAGGAATGCTGTATTTTGTTCAAATTACCTCACAAAAACCTTAATAAAAAGTGATCAAAGTGGCATATGCCCCCCATAATGGTAATAATATAAACTTCAACTCATCCCACAAAAAACAAGCCCATAATCAGCTCCGTATACAGAAAACTGAAAAAGTTATGGCTTTTTGGCTATCAGAACAGGACAACATAAAAACGCAATTTTTTATAGACCTATTTCTATTGTGTAAAAGTAATAAAACATAAAAAACTATATAAAATCTATATCATTGCAATTGTACCGACCCCCATAGTAAAATTATCACATCATTTACATGGTGAACACTGTAGAATTGAAGCCCAAAAAACAATGGCGGAACTGCGTTTTTTCCCCCTCATTTTCATAACCCAATGAAAAAAAAAAACCTTTGGAACACCTGTACGCCCAAAATGCACAATACACCCCCAGATGAGATCCTTGAGGGAGGCTGAATCCAAAATGGGGTGACTTCTGGAAGGTTTCACCTGTTCTGGTACTTTGGGGGCTTTGTAAATGCGACATGACCCCGCTAAAATCTGCGTTCCAAAAGCCAAATAACACTCCCGCCCTTAAACACCCTGCCATGCGCCCAAACAGCAGTTTACACCCATATTTAAGGTATTGCCGAACTTGGAAGAATTTGTGTAACAAATTTGGGGTGCTTTTTTTTACCAGGATTCCTTGTAAAAATTAAACATTTTCAGCTAAAATGGCAGATTGTTGGAAAAAAAATGTTATTTTCATTTTCACAGCCCAACGCTAAAAATTTCTGTGACACACCTGTGGGGTCGATATGCTCACTGCACCCCTGGGGTCTTTTTAGGGGAGTTTATTAAGTTTTAGCACCTTAGGGTGTCCGCAAACCTGAAATGGCCCCTAAATAAAATCGTAATGAAAATGAGACCCCAGAGTCCGGTAGGTGCTCCTCCTATTCTGGGGCATGTGGTTGAGGCCAAATAGCGCACTAGGGCCACATATGGGATATCTCTGAAAATGGCAGAATCTGGGGAATCAATATTAAGTTGCATTTCCTTGATCACATTTACCGTATTCTTGTGAATAATGTATAGAAATTGAAAATCTGCAAAAAAAGTGAAATTTTGAAATTCCTCCTCCACTTTGCTTTATTTCCTGTGCAACACCTAATGGTTTAATAAACTTCCTAAATGCTGTTTTGAATACTTTAAGGGGTGTAGTTTCTTAGATGAAGTCCTTTATGTGGGTATCTAACATACAGGCAAATCAAAGTTACGTTAGAACTGGACTGGTCCCTAAAAAAAAATTTATATTGCAAATTTTCTTGAAAATTTGAAAATTACTACTAAATTTCTAAGCCCCATATATTTCGTAAAAAAAAAAAAAAAAAAAAAAAAGGACATTTAAAAAAATGATGCCAAACTATGCTAGTTATAAACTATTTTGAGTGGAATAAATATCTGTCTTACATGCAGAAATTTTTGAAGTTTGAAGTTGGTAAATTTTTCACGATACTTTAATATTTTTCGCAAATAAACAAGCATTTTCTGGACCAAAATTTCTTTCTATCTTAAAGCACAATGTGTCACAAGAAAACAACCTCTGAATCACAGGGATAGGTTAAAGTGTCAAAAAGTTATTCTGACATAAAGTGACATGCCAGATTTAAAAAATGGGGCTCTGTCAGAGAGGCTAAAACTGCCGTAAATAAAAAGTGATTTTATACTTTGAGGAATGCTGATCTCTTCCCTGCTACATATATCTTTTTATGCCTCATATATTTCATTTCCAATCATACAAACTATATCATTCAGTAAAGTTTTTGAAAAATTCTGATAGTAGTAGCACAAACTTTACTCAATAGCTTAAAATGATAAAAGTAACATACTTACTTCACCATGGTTATAAAAGAAGCACACAACAGTTATTAATCCTCCAAGCCGACTTCCACTGAAAAACCATAAAGACAAATATTATGAAAATTATGCACATCTACAAAATTGTATACAACTTGTCCGATTCTAAAGTTAATTAATGTAATAGCTGTGTGCAACCATAATTAATAGTATTGCAGGTCATAATAGGCTAAGGAATTCTGAGCACTTTAGCACCTGAGGGATGTTTGTTTTACATTGTCACATTCTAAGAACTGTTTTTTTGTATTTATTTTTTATTGTTGTATCTGTAAAAGCAGTCCCTGAGTTACAAACATCTGACTTGCATACGACCTGTACTTAAAGGGGTGTTCCAAGTCTAAAAAGCTTGTTGGTGCGCTGGGGCATGATTACAAGTAGAAAAAAAGAAGCATACTCACCTCTGTGATGCTACTGTTCTGACCCGGAGCCTGACCCGTTCATCTTGCTGTAGCACGGAACGTTCATTGTTTACTTGCTATGTGCAGCCAGCCACAGCGGTCACATGCACGTGACGTTTTGGCCTAGGATTGGCTGCATACAGCACGTGAACGATGAACGTTCACTGCACAGCGAGGCTGAAGGGCACGGCCACTGGGACAGAACAGGAGCACCACGGACGTATGTCTGTTTTATCTTTCAATTTTTAATCATGCCCGAGCACACAAACAAGTTTTTCAAAGACTTTTAACACCCCTTTAAGTACAGAAGTTATTGTTGGGCGTCACTCAGAGCATGAGTCACAGCCCGTTTACTTCAGCCCTGGGCGCTTTGGCTCTCCCATGGTCTTTTAGCGGTGTTGCATACTATACATTGCAGCCGCTTGCACATGTGCCACCAGGCTCTCTTCCTCCAGATGTGACCGAATAAGCCCAACCCAGACTGTAACATCGTACTTATATATGGACTTATAACATGTTCATTTGCATTATCTCTTACTTGATTGTTGCAATTGTTGAGTTACTATTCCCGTTAGTCTGGCGTAAATAAA
This sequence comes from Phyllomedusa bahiana, assembly GCA_025379985.1. Lineage (NCBI taxonomy): Eukaryota > Metazoa > Chordata > Amphibia > Anura > Hylidae > Phyllomedusa > Phyllomedusa bahiana. Next base: position 47,727 of record JAODAL010005077.1, read on the forward strand.
TTATCTACATTTCATGAATTCAAGATGAGCTGCGCTATGGATTTACTGAAGCCTTAGGAATTAAAATCCTCCCAGTAAGCACCCACAGACTCGTAACCAAGATGTATGGTACCAATATTATTTCATTGTAGAACAGAAAGCTAGATGAAATCTTCTGAACTGGGACCAAGGCAGCAAAACAAACACTACATGGGTGTTAACCCTTCCCTGTACAAAACTAAAAAAAGAAATAAATAAATTGGCAAGAGTTACACTGAAAAAATGCACCGGTTTCAACTTACTTCCAAATTCAAACTAATGGGGTCTTCTCACAATAGACTTTGATGGGACATCGACAGGATTTGTCATAAAAGGGACAGGCCCCTGAAAGTGTCAGCTCTGAATGGAGAGCCAGTTGTGCACTCTGTTCAATGGGTGTTCTAAATATAGCTAAATGCGACACTTGGCTGAACTCAGAAATCCCCTTGAACAGAATGGAGAGACCTGCGCAAACAGGACTGGCTCTCCATTCTGACCCAACACTTACAGGGCCCTGTCCCCAACAGTTGTGCGTGTCAGAGGTGGGACCCTCACCGATCAGACTTTGATAGCATATCCTATCAATATGCTGTAGTGTCTATGGTGGGAAAAACCCTTTGAGAACAAATCTTCATAACCTGGGGATTGCCTGTTAAGGTCTTGTTTTTGGTGTGAGGATTTTTTTTAATCATAGCAAAATCCTGAAAAACAGCAATTTTACACTTTGTGGTTAAATTACATGAAAACTTTATGATATAGAAAAAGCAGAAGATGGCCGGCTTCCCATAAAAAAAATAAATATTTTAATTCATATTAAAATCAGATAATGGAGATAATCAAAAACAAAGAAAAGAACAGAAGAAACCTAGTTCTAAGGTCTGGATGCCATGGTTATAATTTTTTTCCTGACCATACAAGAAAAGGTGTGATAAGATGAAGTGAAAATTCCTTCATGAACTCTCATAGCAATTTATTTGTCCTGTTTTTTTTTGCTTCTTTTTCTACTATGCAATTTTAATATGGATTAAAATAAAATTATTTTTTTATGGGAAGCCAGCCATCTTCTGCTTTTTCTATATAGTTTTCGGTGGTTTGGTTCTCCACTGGTCTATGCATCCCATACTGCTTTTTGGATGAGCTGTTTTTTTCCTTTTTTTGCAATGATACATTTATTCTATGGGTTTGTAGAATTATAATATATGAAAAACATACATAAAATCACTCCAATTAACGTATAGATCAATATTCACACTTCAAGAAGCTCTAGCACAGCCGAACCGGATACTATAAAAGTTGGCTTTTACTGATGCATTTAAATAAGAACCATCATGGAAAGACCAAGCACACCTCTAACATGTTTCGAACAGTGCCCAGTTCTTAAAGGGGTGTTCTCACCATGCTGTTTCAGAGCCCGAGCTTCAAGCTTTCACTTCCTGGTTAAGCTGTGAGTTGTTCTAATTAATAGATTGGCAAATCATCTCTGCTATTCTTAGCGGAGCCTGTTAAAGGAACATGAGTGCAGGTTTATAAACTGTAGGGGACAAAGCTATAGAGCTCTAAAGGGTTAAAGAGTGTCAGTAAGGCCTCGTTCACACGGCTTATTTTGCCGCGGATTGGCGCCGTACTCAGCGCCGGATTTGCGCTTCAGTACGGCGCCAATCCGTCGGAGTCATTACGGTAATCCACTGTTCTCATAGAGAACAGTGGATTTCGTCGCTCCTCCCCGCTCGGCGAATCCGCCGCGCGGGGAGAAAGTGACATGCACATTATTTACGGCGCGTACGCGCCGTAAACAATGCATTGTCTATGGGGCCGGGAGCGGCGCCCCCGCCGCGCTCCGGCCCCGCCCCTTATTCACGGCGGATTTGTGAGCTCAATACGGCTCACAAATCCGTCGGGGAATAAGCCGTGTGAACACGGCCTAACAGATAAACAAGCTCCTGTGCTGGAGAGAACACTCAGCAGGGACTGAGTCACCATGGTGGACATGGCTGCTGGAGTAATGAGAGCAGAGAGAGATGGTCTGTAGGGAAGTTTTTGTACACAACCAGAAGATAAAATGTCCTCTATCTTCCAAACGAAGCAAAATCAAAACAGCAATGTATCTGATAATAGTCTTTATTTATGTTTGCCTACATGTTAAAAGCTAATCACTGTGGTAAGAAAATCTCTTTAACCCCTTAACGACTGACAACCATCTTTTGGAGGTGGGTGTTGCAGGTAGTCTGCAGCGACGCCAAAAGACGTTGCTGCAGATAGAGAGGTTTTGAGGCTCCTAGCACCGTAGCTACGCTAGGAAAAGAGCTGTAGTTCCTAGGGCAGTCTCTGTAAGCACTGGGAAGCAGAGTAAACCTTCGATCTCCAGTGCGTAACCCATTGGTTGCCGCGGTCTGTGACTGTGACATAATCAAAGGGCATTGCCCTGCTCCATCGGGTGATTCGGACTCACAATGACCCAATGGAGCCCGGGGAATGCCTTTACAGTCAGCCGTGGGGACCTAGAGTATAACACGCCTGCAGTCAGGGCACACTGTGTGCTGCCCTGAATGCTGCCTGAGTCATACTGACACAGAAGGTAATGTATTCTAGTAAATTATTAAGTTTTAAAAAAAAAAGTCAAATATTTATCACTTAAAAAATAAAAATTTTATAAAAAGAAGTCATTGTACATATATTACACAAAACAAACCCTACACATATTGGGTATTTATATGACCATAATAACCCGTAGAATTCATCTAACAGGTTATTTAGAGTGAAATGTGTATTTAAAAAAAAAATAAAAAAAATTCTGCAGTAATTTATTTAAGTTAAATTATGGCCCCCAAAAATACAACTTATCTTGCATAAAACAAGTCCTCATACAAATGTGTCACTTAACCCTTTAAGCCCCAAGCCTGAAAAGGAAATAATGACCAGCACTTTTTTTTGTTTTTGCCTTCTTGTGTTTCAACAGTTGTAACTTTTTATTTTTTTCAATGATGCAGTTCTTTGAGACTGTTTAATGCAGGAGAAGTTGTACTTTCTGGGGGCATAGTTTGCGTTCCATATAAATTAAATTATCTCAGATTTTTTTTTCAAATTTTTTTGTTTTTTTAAGTATCTTTTTTACACCATTCATATTTCACACGGTCAAGTGGATACCTAATATGTGTAGATTTTTTGTGTAATGTAGGCACAATTTTTTTTTTATTAAATATTTATTTTATTTTTTCTACAGTTTTTTTACCTTTTTAAAAAAATCCTATTAAAGGATAACTACTTTACATTTTTTTTTTTTTACACTTCGTAATGTATTATCATATTCACATATGCTAATACGTTAGACTACTCCAGAAACAGCTGTGGTGCTAGAAGCCGTAAAACCCCTCTATTTGCAGCGACGTCTTTTGACGTTGCTGCATATGAACGACCTGCAATGCCCATCGTCAAAAGTCGGTGGCCGGTTGTTAAGGGGTTTTAAGATAAAAAAAAGTTGAGTGTTGAAACGCAAGGCAAAAACTACAAAATTTAGCTGGTCATTAGGTACTTTTCAGACCTTTGGCTTAAGGGGTTAATCCAGACATTATGATTAAGAACGAGGCTCAGTCAAAAATGTCTGAGTTTGTTCTGTCTTTCCATGATCGTTGTTCTTTAAAGGTGTCATTAAAAGCCAACGTTTATAATAACCAGGCCTGCAGTGCTGGAACATCTTGAAGTAATAACAATATTTTTTAAAATTTTAGCACAAAAACAAATAAAAATCATACATCATTTTTGTGTCACTGCATTGCGAGGCCCAAAACTTTTGGTTTCTACATAGCCATTTATTGGCTTTTAGTTTTCCATGATCACTTTTTATTGATAAAAATCACAGCCACGCTTCTTCCATTGATCCCATGGCATAGTGCCTTTAGACAAGTCATACATGTACGTCAATGTCTCATTCAATGCATATAATGGATTTTTCAGTTATATATTTCAAAAACAAATCTGTCACAAGAGAACATTCCCTTCTACAGAGGTTTTGAAAGTATCTGTTGTTTTACTGATATAGTTAGCCAAACAACTTCTGCTGCTGTTCTCTTATCACAATCACATATAAAGACCTAACCAAACTAAACATACATTCAAAATCCAAATCAATATGAGAAAATATATTTTAGTTTTCATTAAAGTGATTGTATTCTATCCTAAAGGTTTTTATTATGATTTCTGTATTAACTCTTAAGTCCCTCAATTTGGCTGCTTTAGAAATATGTGATGGGTAAAAAATGATTAATAAGATCCAAAACTCCATATTGTACAAACACTTTACTTCTGATTAATTCTAAACAATTTTGCCAAATAATAAAAAGGCAACATCCTGGAACGTCTATTTCCTTTGGGAAATAACCAAAATAAAAGGCATTGTACATACATTTCAGTTTTTTCAAAGGAAAACAGTGCCATCTAGTGGTATGTTAGCAAACATAACTGTGCAGTCTGCTCCAATTTCTAAATCATGCAATGAACACTAAACCAAACGTTTTGGAGAGGCCATAATATTTTTAGTAGGATCTGCAGAGTGAAAACTGCACTTTAAGTGAATGTATCCTACAGCTATGACAAAAAAAGAAAATGTATGCAGCACTCAATAGAGTAAAATTAATTGTGGGTACCAGAGGATGGGTCTTGACCACAACCAAAGTATCCAAAAGTGAACAATCCACAGTACTCCATCACACCGATAAAAAACCTGTGCTTTATTCACCCATGTACTCGCAATGTTTCAGCTCAACATCAGAGCCTTTGTCCAGCAACGTGATCCACATGTAAGGGGTACGTAAACCCAAATTGTTAATGAACATACATCATTATCAATAAATATAAAAATAAAATTCAGAAATACAATCAAGACCAATTCAATAATGAAGTACACATATGACTATGCATAATTGAATAGTGATAGAAAATCCAAAATATCAGTAATACAGTGCATAACATTGCGTATAATCCATTAGAGAAAAATAATTAAGTGATCAAAATCATCTGTATCAAAACCTCAATCAATGAACTTAGAAAAACACTCACCAAGGACACCAAACATATTCACGATCCGCAGTGTACATGCTGACTAGGTGCGCATGCCAGCGACGGAAAAAAAGTCATATGACTACCATGACAAGGAAGCAATTGAAAAAAGATCTGCGCATGCGCAAATTACCCACGCAAGCACACTAGATTCCCAAAAGAAACTAGGGGCACAGATACTCAACTTAGTATATCAGGCATGGGCCAGAAATCTGTGCATATACATTATGTAAAGATACCAATTAAAAAATATAAAGTCTGGTTATAAATCAAAACTTACAATGACTACACAACCCCCATATACGATAGGTACGCAATGGGACATGTTATAGAACAAGGAGCATATGGCTATCCTCAAAAGTGAACAAAAACAAATGGCACACAAATAATTTTTTAACAGAAGTTACAGGGACAAGGAACTATGACCCTAAGGCAATGTTCACATGGCTTAAGGTCGACGTAATTGTGGGGACGGATTTTGCCCCGCAATTACGCGGGCAGCCGTGCCGCGGGGGGGGGGGGCCGGCAGCTCACCGCCCACATCGACACTCATTATTCATGGCGCGTACACGCCGTAAAAAATGTGCATGTCACTCTCTCCCCCCTCGACGTATTCGCCGAGCGGGGAGGAGAGACGGAATCCATAGTTCTCTATGAGAACTGTGGATTACCGTAATGACAGGGACGGATTTCAGCCGTACTGCGGCGTAAATACGGCACGCAGTACGGCTGAAATCAGCGCCCAAATAAGCCGTGTGAACGAGGCCTAACAAAAGGGCATTTTTATCCCTGTACCAGATGCAAGGACAAGAAAATCAAAAACAGAACCACAAAAAAAAAAAAAAATGTAGGGCACATACACCCCTTGTGCCTAACATTTAGGTTATTTTGGTTCTGTTTTTGATTTTCTTTCCCACTGATGAAACAATCTTTGTTGAAATGTGTTTGGGTAATACGGTCTCATATAGGGAGGGCCACTGTAGCTTCTTCATAGGATTATTTATTGAGGGGTCACCCTTTTTGGGGCAGTTACCCGTCTAAGGGTGGCATTAGGGTGAGTTTAATTACCCATGCTTTCCGATTCCTTTGGTACTACACGCCTTATAGGAGATAGGCTACTCAACAAGTATGCTGCTCGTATGGTGGTCAGTTAAAATAATTCTATCCACAGGAGTCACAGCTGGTGAGTAGATATACCCTGGTATATACTTTTCCTACTTACTTTTGATATAGATATTTGTATAACCTCTACAGAATCTGAACCAAGGGGATATTTTTTCATGTTTAAAGACCAGTAAAAGTTTAAATAAAAAAATGCCCCTCTGCCCTCACACATTATATTATACAGATAGCACAAAACATATAAATAATTGGTATTGCCACGTTAAGTATTGAACTATTAAATAATTAAATAATTGCTTTATTTAATTAGCACAGTAAACACCACCCAAAAAATGGAAGTGATCAAAAAGTATACAGTATACGGTATACCAGGCATCCTCAAACTGCGGCCCTCCAGCTGTTAGGAAACTACAACTCCCATCATGCATTTATATAATCTATAACAGTGGGCATGATGGGAGTTGTAGTTTTCCAACAGCTGGAGGGCCGCAGTTTGAGGATGCCTGCGGTATACGGTACCAATGAAAACTAAAGCAATGAAGACTAAAGCTCTTCAGCCCCCCCAAAAATACAAACTTTTTTTTATTTTTTTTCAAGAGGTTGTATTAAATGTACTCATAGGCCTCGTTCACACGGCTTATCTCAGAACGTATTTATGGTCGGAAATCAGTCTGAAATAAGTTGCAGGCAATTTAATATTGCTTTTAATGGGAAATACTTGTCAAAGTTCAGACGACAAGTATTTCCGTGCCGTATTGCTGCAGCGGATTTGCGGCAGCAATACGGCCGGAAAAACAATGTGCATGTCAATTATTGGGCCGGATTTCGCGACGGATTCACCCCATATAATGAATGGGGATTGTAAATCCGTCGCGAAATACGTGCCACACTTAGTGACACTTATTTACAACTGATTTTCAACTGATTTCGGAACGTATTTACAATCGGAAATCCGACGTAAATACATTCTTAAATAAGCCGTGTGAACATCGCCTAAAAGGCCAAGATGTGAAAGAAAAGGAAAAAAAAAAAAAAACACTTCTTGGAGAATACAAACCTCATATTGTTAGGTCAACAAAAAAAAATGTAAAAAGTTGCAGCTCCTGGAACACAGTGATGAAACAGATGCCCAAAATAGATGGAAATTTGGTCAATCATTATACAAAAGCAACGCGGAGGGACATGTTGCGAGGTGTGACAGAATGTAAGGTGAACTTGTTTTCACATAGTAAATGCATTGAAGGTTAACAGAAAATGCTTACCTTAAATATGTTCCATATATGTAGAATAAAGACATCATTACTCCATTCAAAATGAAAATCAGTGTGACGTAAAAGTATGCAGGATCTCCAAGGCCTACGAAATTCAAAAGATAAAAGAGCTTACTAAAAGCAAAAGAAGAGAGGTCGCCATCTGATAAAGCCTTGCGCCTCCACTATTTAAAGAGAAAAAGTAGTCCCATAAAAAAGCTGTCTCCAGTGGACAAGGCTGCTGAAAACTTTGCAGTTACAACAGCTGATGTGGCTGCTTGCCACACATACCAAAAAATGCACAAGTAAGTAGTTTTTAGCGGTTTACCACCACCTTCTATATTTCTATACTGATCCTTTAGCAGGGCTGTGGAGTCGGAGTCGGTGCCCATTTTGCAGGAGTCAGAGTCGTCATAAAATGGACCGACTCCCAAAATATATAATAAGTTGGTCCAGTTAGTTGGATGCAATGCAAAGAGCAAGAGGAATTGGGTCCGGCCAGTGCTACTGCTCCCGTATCTTCAGCCTCATCACATGAGGAGTGTAATTGATGACATGGAGCAGGCAAAGCGCTGCCCCAGGGGAAAGATTCCGCTCCATGGCAAACAGATTTCAGCAAAATTTTTCACCTGCTTTCAAAGAAGTAGAAGAGTTCAACCATTCATCAAAACTGACTGTGGCTGAGGCAATTCCTTTATACCCTGACATGGTTAGAGATGTTGCCCCTGTGGTCACCGCTTTGCCCCCAACCCAAGTGAGTGTAGAGAGGCCGTTCTATAGCCTGGAAATAATGAGATCAGATGTGAGGTCATGTATGCAGGATCTGATGGAGGCAATATTATTTCTCAGAACAAATTCAGAGACTCCACAAATGTTCCTGCAGGGTTTTGCAGATTTACAATTGTTTTGTGTTCTAAAGTCATATCCAATAAATATATTTTACATCGACAAGCAAAATGGTAACAATGTTTTGAACTTGACTTTCAGGTTCCATATCTCTCCATCCACTACAGCTTTGTACATGAGGCTACTGTAATTTTATATAGTCATCTTGCCTATCTTATACATAAATTTGACTTGCAAGTATTTAGCATCTGCTTAGTTCTACAGATTCTTGTCAAGTAACTGCATTGTTACTGTTTTGCTCCTAAAAATCAAAATGTTAATTTTTATTATTTTGTTAGTATTTCGGAAATCCACCTTGGGTTTTCAATACTGCCTGAATCCTTCTGGGCTCTGAATCAGATTCAAGCAGGTCTTGACCAAAATCTAATCCCAGGTCTCGTCTACACATTCCCAATGTTGGTGTAGACTGGACTGGGATACAAATACAGCTTTTTCTTCAACTCTACCCACAAGTGTTCAAAAGATCAACACATTGTTATCCTTTTGCTTGTCAGTGTCTGTTCTACCTAAATAGCTTGATTATTGTATCATAAGGTGATAAACAGCTGGATGTTACAATTTTACTACAGTAAAGTTATCACTTAAACATGCGCCATGTATGAGGGAGTCAGGAGTCGGAGGTTTGGGAAACTGAGGAGTCAGAGTTGGGGCTTTGGCTTGTCGACCCCACAGCCCTGTCCTCTAGGCTAAGTTTGTAGATTCAGCAGCACATCAGTTGAAATGCCCCATGTATTTAAGTATACATCCAATTATAACAGAACCTTCCAGGAATCAGCAGAATAAGTAAAAATAAGAAACTTTATAATATATCCTGTTACAGAAAATGCTTCTGTCTTCACTTCTCAGGCCCCTCCCCTTCCAGATTACTAATAGTTCCCTAATAGTTTCCTAATTTTTACAGGATTCCAGCATTCACAAAATTTGCTTATGTGAGCTTTGGACTATTTCATGCATCCAGCAGCTTATGTTTATTGCTGCAGCAAGCGACGGTTGATCTGACTTTTTTTTTCTATTTTATAGAAAAAATCACTAACAGAATCAATGTTGCTTCACCAAGATATCATGTTACAGCTGCCCATTAAAGTCTATGGAAAGGGGAGGAGGGGAGAAACAATGAGATAGTGCTGACTGAAAGGTGAGTGTTTTATTTCACCTCTGTGCTGAACTCACAGCTACACTGCTCCTTACTGCTGTCCAGCATCCCCCATGCTGCCTGCAGGTGTGTTAGTCTCCTGCTTTCACTTAATAGTCTTCTATGGCCAGCTGTAACCTGAAATTTCAATGAAACTGGATCCTCCTCTGCAAGACTAAATTAACAAATAATAATACAAGTGGGGTGGCTGATAAGAGAAAGGAATTTTTCTCTAATAAGACCCATTATAAAGTTTATTAACTAACAAGCCACCAGTAGGCCTCAGGTTATTTTCTAACCAGATCGTTAAAGGGGTATTTCTATCTCATCGATTAGCTTTAAACACTGTAGGCAAAAGGTAAATAACGACTATTACCAAACACATGGCTGTCCTGATTTTGCCTTCCTCTGCAGTTAGAGCAGATCATACTTCCTGCTTTTGTACTCAAGCTTCCCCAGTTACCAGCCCCCACTCTCTGCTATAAGAGTATGTTCACATGGCGCATTGAGTCCGTGTTTACATACGCTTTTAGATACGTGTTTGGATCCGTCTGTCGGTCCCCAAACAGATCCAAATACGTATCTAATAATGAGCAATGTGATTTACATTGCTTTTAACTAGAAACATGTATCTGCGTTCACACGAATGATTGACGATGCGTGTCTCACTCTGTCTTTTGGATCCGTCCCAAGAATAGACATGTCAATTCTTTTTCCGAAAGATGCAGCAGGAGCCCTATTTTAAACTACAGGGTGCGATTCTGCTGCATCCAACAAGCAGCCAAACACACACCTGCGTGTTGGATATGTTTAGGATCCGATCTCTGCAGCGGTTTTGGATCTGATTTTCGGATCCAATACAGATCCAAAATTGGATCCAAAGACGCTGTGTGAACGGCCCCTAACAGGCTGCTCTATCCGTGGGCAGGATGGTGATGTCCCTGAGGAGTGTTATCTTCCAAACGGAGATTATTTATGTTACTTATTGACAAACTTATTGACTGCTGTTTATAACCTCCCTTTAAGGGCTTGTTCACACTGAGTTTACACTCTGTGTTACAAGCGCTTTAGGGAACTAACAATTAGCAGTGACTTTATCACTGCTGTCTATGCCGAACACGGAGCGGCGTTCAGACGAGGGAACGCTGCTGCGTGTTTCAATAGCACAGCTGAGCTCCGTCTTGAAAAAGAATTGACATGCAATTCTTTTCAAGACGGAGCGCAGCTGCGCTATTGAAACACGCAGCTGCGTTCTCTCCTGTGAACGCTGCTCTGTGTTCAGCATAGACAGCAGTGATAATCTCACTGCTAATTGTTAGATCCATCTTGGGGACGACAGAGCGGACCCCAAGACGGATCCCTAAAGCGCTTGTAACACGGAGTGAAAACTCCGTGTGAACAAGCCCTAACGGGATCACCTAGGAACAGCATAGATGATGTGTCAATCACTGCTACAGAACCATCCCCAGCCTGACCAGAAAGTGCAAGTCTGAAGCTGGCTGTGGCTCTGTGAAACAGCTTGGTGACAACACTTCTTTAAATGCAGACTGTATAGAGGATTTTGCCTGATGCTACAAGGCAATACACAATGGAGAGGAACAGCAATTTCACAACATAGAAGGGATAATACGGATGCCATAATCCATGCGTTTATGTGGCATAACACATTTGACCCACACCTTACAGGTTTTTTTAAAGGGTTTTACTTGTATTTTAAAGCTTACCTATTTAGCAACTATGCTTATTAAGGGCAACATGTCACTATCTGAGAAACGGCTATATTTCTTACAACCCCTGCAGCTAATTAATCTGTATTGTGGACTCACTCTTTAATTTCAATAAATTAAACAGGGTCATTGTGATTAATACTTTCCCTAGTATATACACTCATACAGGGGACCCTGTCAATCACTCAGTGTGGGCTGTCTGTATTAAGAAGTCTACCGGTGGATATTTTCATAAGCAACTGCAAATTTATATATACTGCAGAGTTTGGAATGAATGACATATCAGTCTTCCCGGCAGATCCTCATCTATCACTTCCATGACAGGTCTGCCTTAAACAAACTCCTAGCACTACATTTTCTTGCAGTGAATAATGGCCTAGCTTTAACGTACCTTCACAGCTTTCTACAGGACTGAGATCACTGCCTCGATTTACTGTCCAGCATATCTTGGTTTAGATGCCAACAGCACTCATTGTATCTGTATAAATACGGTACCAGCTGGCTAGGATCACCTGTGTGGAAAATGGGATTTGCAGTCACAAAGAAGAAAGCCTTTATAACACGATGCATACACGTTAGCCAAAATGAGTTATTTTTGTATCCTTTGCCAATTTTGAAACAACCAGTTTTTGGATCAAAACAACTGCAGCAGAATAAAGCACCTAAATGAGTTCCTGAATAGAAGAACAAAGCAAATTTCATTCTATCTATATTTGCAATCACACAGCATAATGTACCATTTGAACCGATGTTCTAAAAAGAAGAAAAAAAAGGATTTTTTTAATTTTAGTCTTCAAATAAAATTTTTTGTCTTTTGCTTAATTTGGAAAATGGACAGCAATAAAATTAACTACTTCCCGCTAAATCTTTCATCACATCATTTTTCAATACCTTCCAAGAGTTATAACTTTTTTTTCTCCTATGTATGTAACAAAATGAGGACTGCTTTGGAGTGAGACAACTTGTACTTTGATATAGTACCATATAATGTACTAGGAACCAAAAACATATTTGCTGGGTGAACATTCTTTGGAAGGTTTTTTTTAAAATTATTTATGGAGTTCACTGTGTGGTTTAAATAACATGTAATTTCTATTCCACATGTTTGTATGATTTTGACAATGTCAAATTTTCTGCAGGCTGAAAAGCCGTTCTATGGGTGCCATTTTGGGATACATGTGCCTTTTTGATCAAATTTTACTCTAATGTTTTTGGAAGGCAAAGTTACAGAAAACCCCACCACCACCTTCTCCTGCAATTTTGGCATTAAGCATTTTTTTCTAAAGGTGTTCACTTTTAGGGATAAATAAGTTATATAATAAGACTCTTATGGTATGTTCAAATGGTGTCTTTGGGGAGTATAGCAGCATGTACTGTGCGCGCCGTTATATGCCGGGTGTTTTAGAAGTATGAGCTCTAAAACGTTCTGTGCCGGCTCCCATATACGGCAGGTAATCATAGATCTTAATGACAGCTATGAATTACCGTATTTTCGGAGCATACTTTGGGCATATTACAGCGCAATTACGCACCGAAATACGTCCCGCAAATATGAGAGAGGGTTGATTGTGAACATAAATCCATAGTAATTCAGCACTCGTGCACACGGGGTATTATAAATGTAAAGAAAGTTCACTCTTTATTGAAGAATCCATAAAAACATGGTTAAAAACATCCAAACTCCATGTCAGTTTACGCGTTTCAGGCTTGCTCTTCAGCCCTTAAATCGTAACAAACACAAACTAACCTCATCTTCAATATATATCCACCCTCAGGTTAATCACCATTTGCACCTGAAATTTAACCCTCACCAAAACGTCTTCTAAACCCCGTTCACACTGGGGTGATAATTATCTAAATAAATTCATAAACCGCAACAGGCACATACTATTCCACTGCACCTGAAAATAAACTATGCTGGAATACCTTTATGAGAATCATTCACATTATATGGGTTACAAAAAAAAAAAATTCAATATAAATATAACAAGTCGGATCTATGATTAAGACCTCGTGGGGCTCTGGTATCCAAAGTTAGGATCCAGTAAGCTTCCCTGTTAATTAAAACCTTTCTCCAGTCACCCCCACGTAATGGTTTCCTAACCTGTTCTATCGCAATTACCTTAAAACGCTCAAGATTGCTCTGGTGCACTTCCTGAAAGGGACGGGTGGCGTCATACACATGCTCCCTAATCCTAACATTAAGGCACCTAGTGGTGCAACCTATGTACTGCAACTTGCATAAGCATGCACAGTACCGGTACAACAACCAGAGGAGCGGACCCCGTATCACCCGAGGAGTCTGGTGAGCTGTACTCGTACATCTTTTTTCATTATAGAGAGTTGATTGTACACTATTCTGTAGTACAAATATACTGGAGAATAACACTCATTCACAGCTTTTTAATTACATACAAAATGATCATAGGGTACGCCAACTGAAAGAAAAAAGGAGGCGCCCTCTTCTTTATACTTCAATGAAGACAGATTTGCACCAGAAGAAAATCTGTTGCAAGTGAGCAAAATCCCATATGCATAAAAAGCTGTGATCAAGGAACTTACGTTCTGAAACGCATAAGCTGGTTACCACATGTTTGTCTTAATATCACTTTTTGGACTATGTTCACCTTTTTTAATATGATTATTCAATAAAATTATTTTTTATGCATATGGGATTTTGCTCACTTGCAACAGATTTTTTCCTCGTCTTCATCGAAGTATGCTGCTGTCTGTGGGATCGACAGATCTTAAATGAGCTGCCTGGAAGGGTGCTACTCCCAAACTTTAATCTAGGGAAGCGTCTGGGGCTCTGGCTACAAACATCATATGGAATGGTAAGCACCTCTTTGTTTTCAGTGTGTAAGCTGAGGTTTTTTTTATGCCCTCTTCTTTATAACCGCCTAGATGCTGCAGTTAAGTTCACAGCAGCATCTAAGTATTTTAATGAGCCAAAATCAGCATTAACTCTATTCAAAGACATTAAGGTAGGTGCTGAGTGTATTTTTGTATCTGTATAGTTTCCCAACGTATGGTACTGCGGCTTTTTTACTTTTTTGCATGCTATGTGAATAGGTGCTGAGTGTAACCAACATCTGGCACCTACAACAGGCAAGAGAAAACAAAATGGCGAAATGTTTACCTAATACCACTTCATTGCAGTAAACCGTTGGAGGGGTTATATAGGTTTAAAATTAGATGATCATCAATGTTTAGACAAGCTCTTTAAGACCATATTCACACGCACCATAAAAATGGACGCTACGGAGCTGGTCAAAAACAGTTACCAAAATCCATGAGTTATATGGAGATTTTGTTGCAAATATTCATCAGATTTTACTCTTTAACATCATTGATCTGGTCATTGTGCCTCTGCATAAACAAAGGGCTAATTTCATCTTCATGGATGACAAAGTTCCAGGTGATTGAAGTTGCATTATTAGAGAACAGCTGGCAGAGACCAGGGTACCTCAAATGGAGTGGTCTGAACTTTCTCCAGACCTGAAACCTCTAGAAAACCTGTGGGATTAGCTGAGTCGCCATGTAGAAGCTTGTAACCCTGTACCCCTGAACTGCAATGAGCTAAAGGGCGCCCTTCAAGAAGAATGGGGTGCAATGCCTCAGCAGTCAATAACTCGACCAGTGAACAGCATGAGACGTCGTAATCAAGCTGTAATGGATGCTCAAGCCCACATTACAGATTATTGAGACATTGACATTTTGATGGTGTACACCTTTCACTGTTGGCTTTTGTTTCATTAAATGGTTTGAGATGAGAAAATGAACATTGCATGCTACGACTTAAATTATCTACTTTCAGGATAAGATATCACTGCAGTGTGAAATTATTATGTTTTCCATAAATTTCACCAAAATCCAAAATGTCCCTAACTTTTTGTGAGTAGTGCATGTTTACATCCTAAACCTAATATGATGATGCTGGTATGTGCTAACAGGACATAGATAATCATTTAGCGACTAGGAAAAATAATCTAGTTTTAAACAATACCAACGTTTTTCTTCTGTATCTGATTTATGGAAACTAGAGTTTCCTATTAAACTGATTACATCAAAGTTTTTTGTAGGCACTTTTTGCAGCCAGTGGTTCAGACATGTTTGCTTATGGACTGCAAAAGTGCCAACTGCATGCAGGAAAAATCACTGGAACTACACAACTGACTAATGGTGTTAAC
Source organism: Phyllomedusa bahiana (assembly GCA_025379985.1). NCBI lineage: Eukaryota > Metazoa > Chordata > Amphibia > Anura > Hylidae > Phyllomedusa > Phyllomedusa bahiana. The sequence goes on from JAODAL010005077.1 coordinate 63,124, forward strand.
CTTTATGCTTAACAACCAGTGGTTATTTTCATTGATGCTCAATCCTGTTAAGGGGAGTTCATACAACAGGCTTGGACGCTGATTCTGTGTCCAGAATTAGCATTGAAACCGAGTGTAAAGTGTTTTGCACTGTACCCTATGTAAAATCAGCATTCAGATTATGCTTATTTCACATGAATATTATCAGGTGTTATGTGCTGATAACAATAATGTAGCAGAGGCAGAAATCCGTCTGACAGTCCAGGTTGTTTCCTTGCTGAAATTCAAAGCTGGCAAGCGTGAAATTTTGAGCTGTGAAACAAAGCTTTTGCGAACACCACCTTAGGGTATGTTCACACGGTGTAATTGTGGCGCACCACAATTATGGTAATTCATAGCTGACTTAGAGAACTATGAATTACACCTCGTCCCCCCGGGATTGTATCGTACACCCGGGGAGAGAAGGGACAGGTCAGTTGTTCGCAGGGCTTACGCGCCGCTGACAATGTATGTGAATGGGTGCTTCCAAAACACCCGGCGTATTGCGGCGCGTACAGTACATGCCCCAATACGGCGTGTGAACATATCCTCAAATGTTAGGGTAAGACAAAAAATCTTTTTCGCTTACCCTGCCATGCGTTTAAAGCTCTCTGCGCATGCTATATCCGGAATCCTGGTTGTCAGTATCAACCCACAGTGTAAACTTCATAGAATAAGGTAATGGATATTCAAAATGATAAATTTTTTTTTTTTCTTTCTTCTCATTAGAAGCAAAACAGTGGCAGCATATGGCTATAGAGAAGGACCATTGATCTCACAACCAGCCAGATTTGTATTGTGTGGATGCTATAGTGTATCTAAACTAAAAAGGTTTATAAATCGTTTTATGTATACAACATTCATGAAGACATATGAAATTGTACCAGATACTACAATCAATCTCTGGATAGTCTGATCCCGCAGTCATGTTACCAACGTCCCTTTGAACCCTACCTCTTGCTAATATGCACTTAATGTTGGATGTTCGCTTTAAGGTAAGAAGTCAAGTGGTTTAGTAGAGACTGTTACTATTACTAAACAGGAAACAAAACTGTCAAAGCTCAATGCAAGTTAATGGATCAAAGGAAAAAGCAAAATAATATAACATCACAAAGATAATAAAGCAAAACAATTGATTTAGAAATCATGCAAACCTCTTCCATGTCATCTCACCTCAGGATAGAGATTAAATCTTTTCAATGTATTTATTACACTAGGATATTCTGTAACATTATCATTCATGATTAATTGCATCCCAGAAAAATATGATGGAGCTTCAATGATGGATTTGAAGTAAGAATAATAAAGACCCTGCAAGAAAAAGAAAAATCAATAACAGATTTTGTCTTGTGTAATATTATTACTTAAAAGGGGTTGTCCCACCATACATATTTATCACCTATACACAGCATAGCATTTTCCACTTAGTGATCTCTGGTCCTTAATCTGTTCTGTTACACTGACCATTTTCTTGAGACAACCATTGTGTTTTGGCAATTTTTTTTTTCACCCCAGAATTAAAGCTTAAAAAAGCTAGTTCTCTGCATACCTTGAAAATGGAATTTAAAATGCACATAGAGCAATAAATTAGAAATCATTTACTGCCAGCACTAATGCAAATGAACAAAATCAGTAACATAGCTGACTACATGCAGTGTAGGACTGGGGTGCTTAGGGCCCACCAGTGGAGTTAATTATGGGGACCCATCCTAAAGCTACTGTACATGCTTCATACATACATACCCTGCTTTTTGCCTCTCCTAAAGATGTATATACAGTTTGAAAGAAACCTCAGGTCTGCAATGCTCAGGGGACCACCATGGGTTTCCCCTTTGGCCAGTTGGAGCCTGCCAACATGTAGCCCTTGGAGAAGAAATGATATGGCTAAACTATATTACCCACCGAATACACTATAAACAAGGTCTTCTTTTAATTTTTATGTGCGTTTTAAATTTAAGCTTAAAGAGGAACTATCACCTCCAGGGAAAACTCAAGAAGTAACAGAAGATTAAAAATTGGATTTTTGTACTTACAGTAAAATCCTTTTCTCGTCCGATTCATTGGGAACACAGCACCTTGGGTATAGGCCCTTGCCCTAGGAGGGGGACACTAGGCAGACCAAACATGTTGGGCCCGCCCTATTGGGCTATATCCCTCCTGCTGACGCCAGGCTGATCAGTTGGTACAAAAGCCGTGGCCGATAGGAAGAACAAAAGAGCACACCGATTCCATGGAGAAAAAAAAAAAGAGGGAGGGACCTGTGTCCCGCAATCAATCGGACCAGAAAAGGATTTTACGGTAAGTACAAAAATCCAATTTTCTCGCCAATGTCATTGGGGGGACAGCACCTTGGGATCTCCAAGAGCAGTCCCAGAGAGTGGGAGAAAAAAAAGAGGTAACAAAAAAATTCATCAGCAGTGATAAGCATTAGCACTCTGCTGCCTGAAGCACCTTACGGCCGAGGCTTGCGTCAACCGAAGCCAAGGTATGGATCTGGTAGAACTTAAGAGAAAGTATGGACCGATGCCCAGGTGGCAGCTTTGCAAACCTGTAAAGCTGAAGCTTGATGCCGAACTGCCCAGGAGGCACAGACCAATCTTGTGGAGTGAGCAGTGACCCGAAACGAAAGGGGTTCCCCCTTAGACCGATAGGCTTTCGAAACTGCAGACTAGATCCAGCAAGCAATGGTGGCCTTAGAGGCCGCCAGGCCCCTGCATGGGCCCTCCGGAATGACGAAGAGGGCTTCAGAGCGCCTAAAGGGTTCCGTAACAGAGAGGTAGATCCTAACGGCCCTGACCACGTCTAAACAATGAAATGCTTGCTCTCGAGGATGAGCGGGCGAAGGGCAAAAAGAGGGGAGAAACTAAGGAACAGGACGCAAAACAACCTTGTCCTTATGCAGAAAGGGGACTTGCATGATAAAGCTGCCAGTTCAGACACTCGACGGAGGGAGGTAATGGCCACCAGGAAGGCCACCTTCCATGAAAGCAAATGTAGGAAAACTTCCAATAATGGCTCAAAAGGTGAAAACTGCATGGCCTTCAAAACAAGTTTTAAATCCCACGGTTCGATAGGCATACGAACCAGAAAGACGGAATGCGTGACCCCCTGCAAAAAAGTTTTAACCTGTGCGTGGGAAGCCAGCCTGCGCTGAAACAAAATTGAGAGAGCAGACATCTGACCTGTCAAGGAGGACAAGCCGAGCCCGAGCTCCAGGCCTGACTGTAGAAAAGACAGCACCTGTGGAGTGGAGCATACCAAGGGGTGAAATTTCTGGGCTTCAGCCCAGGCGAATGATCCGGGCGGACTGAGGCTTGCGTGCCCGAATCATGGTCCGGATAACAGAGTCTGATAAAACCCCGAGATTTTAATATTGCGGTTTCACCAGCCACGCCATCAAACATAGCTGCGGTAACGTGGGGTGGAAAGGGGACCCTGCGAGAGATCTGGACGCAACGGAAGGGACCAAGGAGCGTCTGCCAATAGGGCGACGAGATCCGTGTACCAGGACCTGCAGGGCCAGTCTGAGGCGATGAATAGCGGGTTCCCTCTTGGACTTGAGACGCTTGAGCACTCGAGGAAGAAAAGGCCAAGGAGGAAACAGGTAGATCAGAGCGAATTGACTCCAAGGCAGAACCAGCGCATCTACTGTTAGGGCCAAGGGATCCCTCGCCCTGGACATGTACCTCGGGAGTTAGAGATTGAGGCGAGACGCAAACAAATCGACGTCTGGAGTCCCCCACTTCTGGCAAAGGAGGCGAAAAACCTCCGGCAGAAGAGGCCACTCCCGGGAATCAACCGTCGCTGGACTAAGATGGTCGGCCAACCAGTTTTCCACTCCTGGAACGAAGACTGCGGACAAAGTCGGCACTGACCGCTCTGTCCAGCGAAGTATCCTCGCAGCTTCCCAAAAAACTGCCTGGCTTCTGGTGTGACCACTGCCGTGGTGTTGTCGGACTGAACCCGCACTGGGTGACCGCAAATAAGAGGTGTAGCAGACGAACCGTTGTGTCCAGGGTCATTGGAGACCTGTCCCCCGGAGACAGGATCGCCCGCTGAAAAGGGCGAGAATAAGAATGCGCAAAGGCCAAAGCCTCAAAGGCAGCCACCATCCTACCGAATACCCACATGCAAGTGCGAAGGGTATATGGGGTGTGATTCAGAAGTAGAGAAACGTCTGACTGCAGCTGCTGGATCTTCCCTGGCGGAAGAAACACTCTGGCCACCTGAGTGTCAAGAATCATCCCCAGAAACTGTAGGAAAAGCTCTGAAAGGGCTGAAAATGGGCATGCTTTTTAAGGGAATGACACCGCGCCGGCCGGCTCGGAGGGAGGAGCGTACTACAACCCCCGTGGCCTCTGAAATTAACTAGTCCAAATGCTTCCCAAAAAGCCTACCGCCAGAAAACTGAAGCGCCACCAATAACTTCTTGGAGGCTGCCTCCGCAGACCAAGATTTCAACTACAGGGTGTGGCGAACAGCCACCACAGTGACCGACGCTTTAGCCACTAAACAGGCTGACTCAAGCGAAGTGTCACACAGGAACTTTGAAGCACCTGAAAGCTGGGAAGAGAGACCTAACAATTCCTCTGTGGAAGCTCCAGCTGACAGCCCTTGCTGCAGCTGCTTTGACCAGACCATGCAGGCTTTGCTGACCCACGAAGAAGCAAATGCAGGTTGCAGGGCTGCCCCGCCCACCTCAAAGGCGGATTTACAAAACCCGTGAAGACGCCTGTCTGTGTTGTCACCAAGGACTACCGCATTCGAGACCGGGATGGCTGTAGACTTCGAGAGCCGGGTGAATGGGGCGTCCACTGAAGGGACGCCCGACCGCTTTGTCACTGATTCCTCCGGAAAAGGACAAAGCGCATTAAGCCGTCTAGAAGGAAACAAATGCCTGTCAGGATGTTTTCCACTCCTTGGCAACCAATTTCTCAAACTCCGGGTGTGTAGGGAACTCCAAACGCTGCCGTCTGCTGCGTTTAAAGGAGACCTCCTCCTGGGAGGCTGAGACCTCCTCATTCTTAACATGCAGGGAGTCTGACAGCCCAGATAAGGGCTTGGACCACTGCTGCAGTTCCATCATCTCTGTTTGGCTCAGAGGAGTCCCCACTTGAAGAATCTGAGTCCCAGCATGGAGCATCTATCTCCAACCACTGTCCATCAGGAGAGAGTTCATGTGATAATGAGGAAGAGAGAGCTCTAACCCTCCCACGCGAACTACCTGTACGGGCTGCGCCTGGCGCTGGACCCTGGGAGGTGCTAGGCAGTGAGCAGGGACGTCATGCGCTCTATGGCCGAAACCATAACCTGGTAGAGTCGGGACAGGTCTCCCACTGCTACAGTCGGGACAGGTCTCCTGATAGGAGAGGTCGGGGACCGCGGCGGTCGGCTGAGGAGCAACGCAAAGGGCACTGGGCTGGGCGCAAGAGAACTTCATGTGGCAATTGGCGCAGGCAAAGTCACCACTGCTTTGGATGCGGGCGGCTTTAACTCTTCATTCTTGGAAAGGGACATGGCTGCAGGGTGCGTGGGGCAGGGATAGATGGCCCACAGAAGGCCAACTTACCACCCCTAGGTGCTGTGTCCTCGGTAGCCAGGAGAAGCAGCAAGCAGCCAGGACGCCGTAAAATGGTGTTTAGGCTCCGCTCCCAACACAGGCCAAGGCTGCTGGAGGTCGTGCCCCATCCTGAGAGAGCCACCCCCGGAGCAGTACAAGCCCAGGAAAGTGCACGATCTAGGGCGCGGCCCAAGCCGTTGGAAGCTAAATTTGAACAAACGGCTGTGGTGGAAGTGAGTAAGGAGCACCCGCAGCCCCTGGGAGGTCCATCCTTCCCCCCAGCAGCCAGTGGTAACGCCGCGGTACTGCATGGTTTCCCAAACGCCTAACATGCCCTGCTGCCTAACGGCAGCTATGGCTAACCGGGGAAAGTCCAGCACGCTGTGTAAAACGCGACTGCGGGACCAAACGCTGACCTAACGCTCTGTGAAACAGCATGGAGAGACAACCCCTTTAAAAGTAAGGTATACCTATGACACTTAATATTAAACTTTAAATTATGGGTTAAATTTAAAGAAAAAAAAAAAAAGGACTTGGCCCTATGTTTACTTTTGACCTTTGTGTGTTTACTTTATTGTAAAGTTGTTATAGTTAGGGTATGGTTACACGGTGGCATGCGGCGCGTACCTGTGCATGCCGCACGACGGCGTGTGTTTAGAAGAATGCACTGAGTAGCGTGGTCTTCTAAAACACAGGGGGGGGGGGGGGACCTGGCGGGAGGCGCTGATCGTTAGCCCTGCCTTGTATATGCTGGAAAGAAGTTACATGTCACTTCTTTCCCCCGACGCTCAATATGCGGCAGGGAAGACGGCAGGTAAACATAGCTCTCTATGAGGGCTATGATTTCCATAATCACAGGGCGTAATTGCTTAAGGTATGTTCACACAACTATTTCAGATGCGTGTTTGGATCCGTTTTTCGTACCCAAAACAGACCCAAACAAGCATCTAACAATGTGTAGTGTGATTTACATTAGTTTCAATGTAAAACACACATCAGCGTTTTGACGTCTGAACATTGATGCTTGTTCTGATCCATTCAAAGAATTGTCATGTCAAATTCGTGATCCATTTTAAGCAGCAGATACTCTATTTAAAACCAAAAGGTGTGTTTCTGCTGCAAAGCAAAACGCATCCAAACATGCAGCACAATTTGGGCACGTGTTTGGATGCATTTGACGCAGAGTTTTTCAATCCATTTTTCACATTGAAAAACACCTTGTGAACATGCCCTAAAGGGAATATCAACTACATGCTCTTTCCTGTTTTGTGATATTTACGCAATATAACTTCTTAAAATAAGTTCATTGTAAGGGTATTTTCACATGGCGTGTTGAGTCCGTGAGAACATACGTTTTTAGATGCGTGATTTTACATTGCTTTTACTTTGAACCGCACATGGGCGTTCACACGAGTGATCATTGCATCTTTCTGAGCCGTCTTTCGGATCCGTTCCAAGAATTGACATGTCAATTCTTGAGCTGAGAGACGCAGCAGAAGCCCTATTTAAAACTATAGGGTGCGATCCTGCTGCATCCAACACGCAGCTGCGTGTTGGATCCGTTTAGGATCTGATCGCCGCTTCGTTTTTGGATGCGATTTTCGGATCCAGAAACGCCGTGTGAACAACCCTTAATTGTTTTTGTAACCTTACTTTTTTTTTTTAAAGGGAAAAAAAACAACTTATTTATCCTCACATTATGAACACAATGGGGCAGATTTATCAATACTGTCTAACTCTTAGGCCGTGTTCACACGGCTTATTTCGGCACGGATTGGCGCCGTACTGTGCGCCGGATTTGCGCTGCAGTACGGCGCCAATCCGTCGCATTAATTACGGTAATCCACTGCTCTCATAGAGAACAGTGGATTCCGTCGCTCCTACCTGCTCGGCAAATCCGCCGGGCGGGGAGAAACTGACATGCACATTATTTACGGCGCGTCCGCGCCGTAGATAATGCATTGTCTATGGGCCGGCGGGCCGCGCCCCAGCCCCTTATTCACGCCGGAATTGCGAGCGCAATCCGGCTCGCAAATCCGGCGTGAATAAGCCGTGTGAACAGGGCCTTAGTGTAAGGTTAGTCTATACAGTCTTCAGTTTTACAACGCACCACATTTATCACAGTGTTGCTAAATCTGGCACACCTCAGAAACGTCTAGTATAACTTTATGCCGTTTTTAAGTTGGCTTACTTTCTGCCACTAACTCCACCAAAATTGTGGCAAATTTTTCAATGCACAGCGTTGCACACTAACCCACAACCCCTTTCACCGAGGCCCGCACCTTTTGTCAGACCTGGCACAGAAGTGTCTACAAAATTCCTAAAACTCATCATAAATGTGGTGGAAAGCATATATCACATTATTTTTGCTGCAAATTGTTCTACAATTCTGGCGCAACTGGCTTGATAAATGTGCCTCATTATATATAAAAAGCAGACTACTACTGTGATTTGTGAGCAGATAAGATCTTTTCATAGACAACACTGCAGCATGTGGTTCTTTGTTAGTGTTTCGACTTCCCATACACCAACCAGATCCTGGGCCTTGGCAAGACTTAGTACAGAAGAGGCCTAATAAGAGTGGCGTTTAAAAAGTTTCAACACTTTCTTTTTTACTCTATTACTAATTTCAAAAACAAATTGACTTTACTTTTCTATATCTACTTTGCAATACATTTTCCCAGCGTCATAACAACTTTTAAATGCTATCAGAAAAAAGTGTTATTGGTTCAGCATGTAGCCATTGATGCACTGCGGCTTTCACATCATCATCACATGAAAATCATTTTCTCTTCTAAGCTTCTTTGAGCAGTCCAAAAAGCTGAAGTCAGAAGACGCTAAACCTGTACAATAAACTTTGTGTTCCATAATCTTCCACTTCAATGGTCTGAGGGTTTTCAATGTATAGGCTGCAAGGTGGGGAAAGGTGGTGTAATCCAATACCACGATTCACTTTGAAAAACGTCCCCTTCTTATAAAGCGGATTGCGGGTTTCACTTCTCTCTGAAGCACGTCACAATACGTTGCACTTGTAACAGCTGTTTATTACTCCTGATAGGTTTGGAGAATAGGCCCTTGAGAGTCCCAGAAGCTGCATCTTTAATTTCTTTGCCACAGATGATGGATGCTTCCATTGCATACTATGCTCCTTGCTTTTGGGCTCGTCATGGTACACCCACGTTTCATCAACAGTGACTATCTGCTGTAGAAAAGTGTTACCTACTTCACGATTACGAGTGTCGGGAGCAAACATCTAAGTGCTTGCACTCATGCGCCTCCTTCAGTTCCTTAGGCAAGCAGCTGGCACACATTTTACTAAACTTGGGACTGTCATGAAAACAGTGATAGGCAGATCGAGCACTCACATTAAGCTTTCGTGCAACCTCTCCAACTGTTACTCTTGTTTTTGCAAACAGTTCTAGGATTATTTCTTTGTTCCTCGTGGCCATGGCTGTAGCTGGATCTTTGAAGTGTTTTGTATTCGTCACGCTAGTACAGCCATTTTTGAACATTTCAGTTCATGAGAAACTGAATATATATGAGATACTGAGCATACAAGTGGAGATGAATTTATGTTCCCAGCACACCTTCTGCCCATAGTATAATAATAGAACACTGTTCCTGTTTGGTGCAATTTATAAGTATCCAGCAGCCATTTTCACCACAGTGTGACAACTCTTAGGGCATGGCCCCACGGTCTGGGTTTTCACCCGGTTTTACAGACGGTTTTCGGTGTGTCAACCTTGTACACGAACCTCTATGGAAAATCCATGCAGCGGTCCCCACTGCACGTTTTTTTCGCCGGACGACCACCGACGGTCCGAAAAACATTGAACATGTTCATTCTTCCGTCCGGTTTTTGGGCGGAATATGAACACATCAATACGAAGGGAGAGGGCTTTTCTCCACAAACAGCGGAGAAAAGCCGTCCTTCTGCGGCCGTGTAAACAGCCCCAAAACAGAGCAAATATTTGCTCTGTGCCATGTAAACGGCCCTTTATACTAAACTGCCATTCCGCTGGATTATCAGACAGACTAGTCACATAACATCCTCAGACACGACCAACTACCACTCCTTCCTCCCTCAATTTTTTCAACAAAAATATAAAAGTGCAGAAACTTCATAATAATTAAATATATAGCGTCAGAACGCAGGTAGGTCACCTTCTCCAAAGTCCTGTGTAACGAAGTGCACAGCACATCAGATCACATTCTAGGTAGCTTATCGTACCATGTAAGAAAACTACACAAGCCGTAATTCAGAGCAGACAGCATAAGTGGGCCTTGGCATCTGCTTGAACTTTCCAAGCACTATCGCTGGCCCTGATCAAGAATTTTGGCAAGAATATATATTTTAACAAACAAAAAAAAAACACACACAGGGTAAGGGCTTGTTCACACAACGTTTTGGATCAGTTTTTTTTTTACCAGATGAAAGCTGCATCCAAACTGCATCCAAATAACGTATCCAAAAACGCAGCAGCTGATGCTTTTTTGGACACGTTTTGCATGCGTTTTTTTTCGGATCCGTTTATCAATGCCTTTTCTTTCAAATCAATTATCTATTAATTTAACCTATTCCATGACCAAATCCACCCTTTTGATAATTAATTTACAATTAATGATTACTCCTAACCCCACCCCTAACTAATAATTATTATAAATTGTTAATTAACAATTAATAAATACATTATGATTAATGATAATTAATTATTAATTGATAATTATTAATAGTTATTAATAATTAGTTAACAATAATTAATGATAATTAATAGTTGTTAATATTTGTCAATAATTATTAGTTATTAAGTATTAATAATTGATCACAAATGATACCATCCACAGAGATTGTAGTTTGAAAAGGTAGAATCTTTAATGTAAAACACTAAATCGGTCTCATTTGATGTAGAAGCTGTTTGAACTTTAGCAACCTATTGTGGAAAGGTGTAATGTAAGAGAACATCCAACAGATGGCGCTTCCATTATTTTACATGTGTTTATAAACCTATAACTCACTTTTTAATATGTTTTGAATTAAACAAAGCAGTTTTTTAGTATAGAATTATTAAAAACTTCTATTATTTCTATAAACACCCATTCTATTTGAAGTTTTGTAAGTTTTTGAAGTTTTGTAAGTTTTTTTTAAACTTTTTTCAATTAAAAGCTATATGTTTTAAAATTACCATATCTCCATAGTCTCTCATGGTATTAGCCTAGTATTGGCTTATATATGGACGCTGGTTTCATCTATTCTTTGCATATTAAAAAGTGAATTATAGGTTTAAACACATGTAAAGTAATGGAAGCGCCAGCTATTGGATGTTCTCTTCTATTACACCTTTCCACAATAGGTTACTAAAGTTCAGAGCTTCTAAATCACATGAGACCTCCAGCGGCCGATTTAGTGTATTACACGACAAATTTAAAACCAATACGTTTTTTCGGATGCGCTTTTGGTATCCAAAACATACCTAATTGTATGTTGCGTTTTTGGATCAGGTTTTCAGGCTCCAAAAGCGCACTCCATTGTTTCCTATGGGGATTTCACTTGCGTAAAATGCAAGTAGAAATGATATGTCAATTCTTAAAACGGAACCGAAAAGAAGCAACTAAAAGCGCAGCAGTGATCACTCGTCATAATGGAGATGCGTGTTTTACATTGAAACCAATGTAAATCACACTGCACATTGTTAGATAAGTTTTTTGGATCCGTTTTGAGTCCGAAAAACGGATTCAAAAACGGATCTGAAAAACGTCGTGTGAACAAGCCCTAATTGTAAATTTATCTCCAAAAAATGTAATCATAAAACATTTACAGTTTTAAGTTAAAACACTCTACAAACAATTCCTGCTACCAAATACATGTATTTACTCTAGCTGCTGAAAACGAACCATTTCAGTGCGGAAGGCCATCTCTCGCTCCAAAGTAGAAAGGTGAGAAAAATGACGGTCATTTTCAAAAAGTGTAGAAATGTAACTCCTACAAAAAAAAAAAAAAACAACAAACATTTGAATTGCATTAAAAAATATATACTACGTCTTATTTTTGGGGGATGCCTTATTTTTGGGGAAACAGGGTAGGTTTTGTTTGGGGGGAAAAAAAAAGCACAACTTACCAGTGCAAAACACCTACAAAAGCAGCTGAAAGGGAAGCAGACATACATTAGGCTTTCTACAAGGTAATTTAAACGTCATAGTATAGTAGTTTACACTTCAATAATGAACCAGATAAAATAAACTACAGAACAATCAGAAATTATAAAGGCTAGGTTCAGTGAGTAAACAATATGGGGAATTTGTTATGTCTGGCGTTTCATATGTTAGTCTAAACAAAAAAAAACAAAAAAAAGTGCTGGAGTTAGATGCACCACATGTATTAAAAGGCTCACCCGTCTTATAACATTTTGCTCATCTTCTTACGGTCTGTGCAATAAAAACTGAACTCTACTCCAGCTATGAACCAGCACAGATTCCTGCTAAAATTTATCCCACTTTATGGAGTGAGTTATAATATATATGGAAACTGTAGTCCACCGGCACTGGTCCAAAAAGGTTAGTAAATTCTTCCCTAATTTCTCATGTTACAGTACAAAACATTCTACGTAACACACAGACCTGATTCTGTGTAATGACTCTGTGTCCAAACTCTTCTTCTTCTACCAGTGTCCAGGTAGGGTAGTCTTCTAACACACTTGTCATCAGCACAAACATAGAAGCCTGGGAGAAATCAGGCCAGATGGGCTCTACCCATAAAACCCTAAAATGGCTCCATCCTATGCTCAGTTGTGCTTTAACTAGAGGACGCTACAGAGTGTAGAGTTCAGCAATACGTTGTCTTGAGCCTTCAACTGGTTTTATATGAATACCGGTATACTAATGTAATGGTTTCTTCTTCATTTTTACTTTGCAACATCAGACAGAATTTTTTTTATACCTTTCAGATTTAGGTTTAGTACATTTGTGTTTTACTATGACTATGTACTGTGTGGGATACAATCTGAATTGGTATTTATAACTATAGCGTATTATAGTAAGAGTACTTCGTCTACATGTGTAAGTTTACATTGGAAGATTTGTCTACTTCTGCATTTATTGGGAAACCTACAAGAGCAGGCCATTTTATTGAGATGAGCTTTAAAACATTTAGTCTATAACAAAGGGTATGACATTTATATGAATTGAGTTAGGTACTTATTTAGTTATCCAAATGACAGAAAGATTCCAGCTTAATCTGGAATCTTTCTGTCATTTGGATAGCTGTCTACGAGGCTGCGTCTAATCTCTCCGTGCTTCTCCTGGGGGTGGAACACTAAGGGTGCATCCCCACGGCATAGGACAAATACCGGGTGAAAAACCCGTGCAGTGGGGACTGCTGCACGGGTTTTCCATAGAGAACAATTGTGCTCATTTTCGGCCGGTTTTTCAGCCAGTCTGAAAACCGCAAACCGGCTGAAAAAAACGGCCGAAAACCCTTGCCGCACTGCACGGTTTTTCGGCCGGTTTTTTAGCCGGTTTGCGGTTTTTCAGACTGGCTGAAAAAACCGGCGAAAATGAGCACAATTGTTCTCTATGGAAAACCCATGCAGCAGTCCCCACTGCACGGGTTTTCCGCCCGCGGGCCGCTCAAAAAACATTGAGAAAGCACCATCTTCCGTCCGGTTTCCGGACGGAATATGAACACGTCAATGAGAGGGCTCTTCTCCACTCATCGCGGAGAAAAGCCATCCCCCACGCGGCCGTAGGGACGGCCGCAAAACCAGACAAATACTGGCCGGGTAAACCGACCGGTATTTGTCCACTGCCGTGTGAACGCACCCTAACGGTGAGCTGATTAGACTTTCTGTTTTTCCGTACTTATTTAGTGCTCCCATCTTCAAACATTTCTACTATGAACTATAGGAAGGAACATACACAGTATAAGTAGAAAAAAAATTAGTAAAGGGTCATCATGGTTTCTAGCTACAAATTGGAGCAGAATTACTAAAACTGTTAAATACTTAGATCAGACATGCAAAACTTGGCAGGAGGTGGGGGCTAAAACCTGAAATTGTCCCGATATCCTGGGAACCCCCATAAATAAATGCTTATGTTGGGAGTAGGGTTTGCAAAGCCCTTTGTGGGTCAATAGAAATCACTTGGTTAGTTTAAATGTTTTGTAGGCCAGACGTAACGACGCATAAACTCAGATTAGTCTAAAATTGTGCCAAATGTTTTACAGCGGCATGCAACATTAGACAACATTGTCTGACTTTACATCACCTTTTGGGTGGCTGAAATTTTTACTGCAGGAAACCACACCTTGTAATGTAAAGCCATGCCCTTTTACCGATTAGGCACCCATCATAAAACAAAAGGCACAAATATTAAACTTAAAATGATAATTATGGGTAAACTCATATAGATCTAAATGTAACTAAAATTCAATGCATTCGTAATTCTGCCCCATCGTCTCTAATCTGCTTCTCCACACTGTACTCTTGAACACTGGAGAGAACCTACTACCCTGTTTCCCCGAAAATAAGACAGTGTCTTATATTCATTTTTGCTCCTAAACACGAGCTAAGACTTATTTTTAGGGGATGTGTTATTTTTCCATGAACAAGAATTCCCATTTATTGTTGTACAAAAATCAACATGTATTAATATACTGTAGTGATTTCATCACAAACATCAGCATAAGCAGCCAAACTCTGAATTGCATTAAAAAAAATGCACTATGTCTTATTTTCAGGGGATGTCTTATTTTCAGGGAAACAGGGTAGATGATGTGCATTATGTACATTACACTTTTTTCAAAGTCCAGAATACCACCAAAAGTCATGTGGTCAGCGTGCAAAGGCAGAATTAAAGGACTTGTCTGGCAGAAAATAATAATCAAAAAAAAAAATAAAAAAATTATAGTTATCTGTCCCCACCACTGATGCTTCTCAATAGCTCACCATAATTTCATTTTGCAATGGAGTTGAAGCCTCCTCACGTTTAAAGGGAACTGGTCACACAGATTATGCCCCCCTTGCAGAGGACTATAAAACTGGGTTAGGCTGTGCACATTCAAAATATATTTGGAAAAACGTAAGCATAGGTGCACACTGGCAAGGCAATATCATACATCTAATACAAATATCAGTGGCACACTAAAAACTAAGTAAAACATCAAGGTATATAGGAATTTTTGAAAATGCATTACTGCTAAGGAAATACGAAAACCTGGGATTCTTAGTTCGCCGTTTTTGATCAAAAAATTGTTTAAGCTCACCTCCCAATAGCGTCAAGGGGATCCCAGTACAGGTGAGTCCCTAACACTAGCATGTTACCTCACTAGGAGTCCATTCAGACTACAACATCTCAGGGAGTAGTCTGAATGGACTCCTAGTGAGGTAACATGTTAGTGGTTAGGGACTCACCTGTACTAGGATCCCCTTGACGCTATTGGGAGGTGAGCTTAAACAATTTTTGATCAAAAACGGCGAACTAAGAATCCCAGGTTTTCATATTTCCTTAGCAGTAATGCATTTTCAAAAATTCCTATATACCTTGATGTTTTACTTAGTTTTTAGTGTGCCACTGATATTTGTATTAGATGTATGCTAACCCCTTGCAGAGGACAGCACGGGCTAGTGACAGACCTTCTGTTTCCAGTGCTCTGTCCCTTTTTCTGTAAGATGCTGTAGTTTTATGAGCATTTAACCCCTTAAGGACCAGGCGTTTTTTTCGGTGACACGTTCGTTTTTCCCTCCTCGCCTTCTGAAAGCCATAATTTTTTTATTTTTCCACCTACATAGACACATGAGGGCTTTTATTTTGCGGGACAAGATTTACTTTCTAATGGTGTTATTCACTATACTATAGAATATACTGGGAAACCGCAAAAAAATTCCAAGTGGGACAAATTGTGAATTTTTTTTAATTTTTGCCATGTTTGTGGGGGTTTTGCTTTTACGGCGTTCAATATTCGGTAAATATAATGTGTTATCTGTATTCTACATGTTGTTACGCATCCGGCAATACCAAACATGTAGGGTTTCCGTTATGTTTTGGTACCGTAAAAAAATTCCAAACATTTTCTACTTTTGAAATTTGCGCCACGGCGCCATTTTGTGCGACCAATAACTTTTTTACTAACACCTACGGATGTCAGTGAGGGGGCATTTTTTGTGGGCTGAAGTGTACTTTTTATTGCTAGCAGTTTGGAATGCATGCAACTTTTTTGATTATTTTTATTCCATTTTTTGAGTGACATAAAATGACCAAAAAACGCAATTTTGGGGTTTGGAATTTTTTTTCCTTCTACGGTGTTCAGCGTACGGGATAAATGATGTTATATTTTTATAAATCAGACTTTTTCGGACGCGACTTTTTTGTTATTTTAATGATTTTATTTGTAAAATGGGGAAAGGGGGGTGATTTGAACTTTTAATCAATTTTTTTGTACTTTAAAACTTTATTAATTTTTTTTTTTACTGTAACATTTAGTCCCCCTATGGTGCTTGACCACTAGGGGGCGCGATTGTTAATCCAACCTAATGCATTGCATAGGCAATGCATTAGGGTGTACAAAGATGGCGGTTTCCCCACTTCCTCTCTGCGGACGGAAGTGGGGCAAACCGGCCAGGGTAAGTGACGGGAGCCTTCACAAGGCTCCCCACCACCACGCCCGGTCATCGGATCCGATGACCATACCGATCGGTGCGCGGCCCCGATCGGCGTTAATTTAGACGCCGCGACCATCTTTGCCGCGGTGTCTGATGGGTTAAACAGCGCCAGCGGGCGGAGCCACCCGCTGGCGCCGTTAGTGACGGGTGTTAGCGGCGATTAGCCGCTAACACTCGGCAGGCTGGGCGGGGGGGGGGAAGGGGGGCGGAACGATCCCCCTGCAAAGCCCCTTAGCGGCCCTGGGATGTACTCATACGCCCAAGGTCGTTAAGGGGTTAATGCTCAAATCTGGCAGTTTGCAGCCAGAAAAAGAGTCCAGCTTATTCATGAACAGGTGTTAGCCCCACCCACCCAGGGCTAGCCCTGCCCTCCTGACAGTTATTTACATCTTTCTACCTATTCCAAATAAGAGGTTAATCAGCTGTGAGGTGGGCGGGGCTAGCCTCCTGTGGGCAGGGCTAGCATCAGGTGGGCAGGTCATGAATTAAACTGACTTTTCTGGCTGAAAATTGCAGATTTGAGCATCAAATGCTCTAAAACTCCTGCATCTTATAGAATAAGGGACACAGCACTAGAAACAGCAGGTCTGACACTAGCTTGTTCTGTCCTCAGCAAGGGGGGCACAAATTATGTTCTCTTTAAGGATGAGAAAACGAAAGTGAAGAGGAGCGGTTCACTGGGGAGTTTTGGAGCAGCAGTGGATAGGTGGGTCAGTATGACTTTTTTTTTTAAACCAACATCGCCCCATTTCTGATTATTTTCTGCCAGACGATCCTTCATTATGGTCGGTTTATTAGGAATTGACAGCCCTCAAATTTCTGTCTTTTGGAAACTCTGCATCTATGTATTTTTTCTGTAATTGGTCTAAAATGCAAGCATCATGCAAAAATTACGGTCATCATAGGAAAATAGTATTTCTATTAAAGCTGTTGCTCTATCAGATTTCATATTGAATTGTCGGCCCTATGAGTCAGTGCTTTTCTTCATTTGTAATCATCATACCGTATGACATAGACAGGCACCAAGACCATATCTCACCTGCAAGCAAGCAGTTTCCCCCAGCGACTAGCTAATCAGTGCGTGGGTACAGTGATCAGCATGGAGATCAATTACCTTGTCATGTCTTGAATCACACCGCAATTAAAAAGCTGGTGCATCCTGAGTCATAGTGTCTTATGGACCAAACTATAATCCTGTTTATAATTCTATTCCAATTAGGTTTGTCACGAAAAGAGAAAATGGAGATAATTTGCATCTTGTAAAGAATTTTCTTATTTGGTTTCTTGAATTACTTTCTTTCTCCATGTGCATGCTGTCCGCACATATTACCTTCAGCAAAATTTAACAATTGGTAACTATTTTGAAATGTACTACCCTATCATGCATAAAGTAGAGTATTGATGGTACAGAACAAATAGCAGTTATTTCTTCTGCGTTACAGACAATACATTTTTGCATTTTAGAGCACTTTAGCATCCACTTATCTGCAGTTAGCAGAAATCATTACAAATTTAAATATGAAGGACAGACCTCTATTAGGATGTCAGCACTTTAAGTGTAGTTAAAGGATTTTGTACAAAGAAAAGAAAACTATTGAATGAAATATTCCATGAACCTGTACATACACTGCAGTTTCTAGGGAGGCATATTCCTAGTTTGTGTTTTAAGCTATCTTGGAAGAACTGTATAGAAATGGTTATATTTTTGTAACTTTTGGTGACCTGTCTATACTGGGTCTTAAAAGAGTGTTCTCACCATGCTGTTTCACAAAGCCTACTCTTCACAGCCAGCTTCAGACTCACACTTCCTGTTCAGGCTATGGTTGGTTCTACAGCAGTGACTGGCATATCAGCTCTGCTATTCCTAGCTGAGCCTGTTACAGTGACATGATTGCAGGAGGTTTATAAACTATAGTACACAAGTCTACAGAGCTCTAAAGGGTTAAAGTTTGCCAGTAACAGGTAAACCAGCTCTCCTCAGCAAGGAGTGAGTCAATAGTTGCACAGGGATGCTGGAACAATGTCAGCATTGAGCTGATGGGTAACCTAGGAAAGATTGTTTAAACAAGCAGGAGATAAAACCTCTTCGTTCTTCTAAACAAAGCAAAATCAGAACAGCAATGTATTTGCCTCATGTCCTTATTACCTTACTCTATATTTTTAAAGCTAATCACTGTGGTGAGAAAACAACTTTAATGATTAAGAAATCTTTTATTCGTCACACTGTAGGAATCATAATATTTTATGTGTGTCAACGTTTTGTTTTTCCTTAAGTTAAAAGGATTTTTTCCATCTTAGACATTTATAACGCATCAAAAGAATATGTTATTGGTGCAGTTTCCAAGATCTGCACCTAACTTAAAGGGGTTGTATCACTTCATTAAATGGTCTTCACAATAAGGGGACAGTGAAAACAAGCAACTTTGCAATTGGATGTCATTAGCAAAGCTGTCTTATTTTCACTGTCTCCCTTATCTTTTTTTTCTGTAAACACAGTTCCCCAGTGTCGGTCGGATTCCACCTCCTTTCATTTAATTGGCTAACGGCTCTACTAATTTACATTCTGTTCAGCCCCCGGTCGTATTCATGGGAGCGCGCATTCCTGCCTCTCTCACTCAGAATAAGGGGTCGGTAACAATTTCACCCTGTACAGCTAGCAGCTCCTCACTGACGCTGCAGCTGCTAGTACAATCAGAAAACAGCAGAATTGTGCCTTGGTGCCTAATGCTCCTGCATGAAAGGAAGACTGATTTGTGCTCTGGAGGAGTTCATAGACGATTGGATTCAACTGTAACAAACCTCCAGCTGTGAGAGGAGAAGAGATTAGTGCTCTGAGTTCATAGAAGACTGTCTAGACTGAATGCAGGCCTGTGGTATGTATGCAGCTCTTACAAAATAAGACTGCAAAAGAGAGGAAGGACACAGTGACATATGTGTGTGTGTGGGGGGGAGTAAAACACACTGACTTGGGAGCGAGCATGAACAGTGAAGGGGGAGGATGATGTCATCCCCCTTCAGTTAAGAAACACCCAGGTGGAGGGGAAGAAACAACCCTGGATGTCAGGAACTGAGAAAATCAAGCTACAAGAGAACAGCCGAACTGATGAAGCGATACATCCCCTTTAAGAACAGACCTTCAAACTTTTCTGTGTAAAATGGAGAGGGCCACACATGCATGCCACCCTATGTTTTATTTCAAAAGGAGTTCTGTGTTTACTCACTCAGCTGTATTTTGAATTCCTATGAAATTGAATGGAGATGCCATGTATGCATGCCCACCTATCCATTCTCAGAAGCCGGCACTTGCGAATACAGAAGTAAAAAGATGGGAATAACCCATGGACTTTTTTCTTATTTTTTGTGGGGGAAGACAGATAGAGGAAGTGTGGGCTGTTTTTTTTTTGTAAATAATGTAAAACTTCTGCCATTCTCTGGGCTGTATGAATAAGAATCTTAGGTCATTACAATTATACCAAAATTATACGATTTTTTGCTACTTTTGCACACTAAAGACAATTTATGCAGAGAGCCATAAGATTTTAATTTTTTTTTTATTGAAAGGGCTTATTTTTTTAAGGCATTTTGTAGTTTCCATATTGAAATTTTGGAGTGAATACAACCTTTTGATTGCTTGTTATTTATCTTTTTATTTTTTGTAAGCAGAATTAAAGAAAACAAAAAATTTCGAGCACTGTATTTTTAGTTTTATGGAGTGCAGTGTGCGTAATAGGATAATTTTATAGTTGGAATTGGTACAGATATGGTAATATCAATTCAATGTAATTTTTTTACTATAATTAAGCATTTTGTAAGGGAAGAAGGTTTTATTTCTGTTCCTATCCTACATTGCAACAGTTATCAGCATGGAACTGAAAGGCCCTGCCTGTATTTTAATCTGTCAGACTTTATTCCATCAGAATAGCCATGGGAGAGATCCTAGACTCCTGTTCACGATTAAGCTTAAAATTACACATTTCTACCTATATATGTAAATTTAGATATTAGCTAGGCAGCTAAAGAAGAAACAAAATTAAAACACATCTGCCATTGCCACAAGCATTCATCTTTCAGCATAAATAATAATCTTTATTTATATAGCGCCAACATATTCCGCAGCACTAATCACTACAGTCTGCTGTATGTATGTTTCTTGCTGTGGTGAAGACCTAGATGACAAGAAACCCAGGCTTGTTCTGCATTAAAATAAAAACAAAACTGATTGTAGAGATGGTGACAGACTGACAGGCTTCAGTGAGGAATATCTGATATCATCTAGAAATGACACCAGGATTCTGACTGTCATGTAATAACTGCAAGAAGGAAAAAAAAAAAAAGACGTGAAGAAACAGATGGCAGAAAGCAGATGGACAATGTGCCTGTGGTAGATTGAAAATAAAATAAGCACTGAGTTATAAATCAGCAATTTTGCAAAGATTCTTGGATTGGCAATACACATTAGATAAAGGTTGGGCAAACACTAATTCAGCTGACAGCTATATCTACCAAATTCATTCCTCCCATACACACGCATGCTCGGCTTGGGCAAGCATGCATGCATTCTGAATGGGTGGGAAGGAACTAAGCAACTGTGACTCCTCTGGTGGTGGCTTATATAGGTTGTCTTGCTACAAAGATTAGCTTTCAACATGTTGGGATCACTAAATAAAGAGGTTTTCCAAATATATTACATTGTTAATTTTTTTTTTGTTAAGGAGTTACAAGTGATTTTATCATCACCTGTGCTCTCTCTGGTTCCCCTCTGGTGACCGACCTGTGTACTTCTCCCCCCTACTGTTTGTTCTATCTGATAGCAGGGAGTGATGTAAGCACACAGGTAGCACAGCACAGAACTCTGAACAGTAAGAGCTTGTTTGTTATCTGATCTTTCAGACAATAGACAGTAATTACTACTGTTTACTTAAAGAGTACCTATCACCTCCACACAAACACCTAGAATTGATAGTAGATGAAATTATAAGACTTTTCTCAAATACATGTCATTAGCAATGCAGATAATTTCCCTCAGTTTTACAGGGAAACAGGTTTTACTTTCACTTTGTAACTCAGGAGATCCTTATCAGTCTGTTGGGAGATACCAACTGTGCAGGGGGTGCGGAGTCTCTCACTACATACAGTACAGCAGGCACAGCACACTAAGGCTGTTTACACTGCAGTGGACAAAAAAACGACCTGAAAGCCAAATACTAAAAACTGAGTTTTCTGTCCCCTGCCTCTCAAAAGCAGCTGAAAAAAATGGCCGTTTATCGCTGCGATTTGCATTTTTTGGTGCGTTTTTTGCTTGTCTTCTGGTTTTCAATGTATGCATTAATTAAGCCATTGGATGTAACTCCACCCTACAAAAGGGGATGGAAAGCACATTATTGCATTTATATGTAATCTTGTAGTCCTTTTATGGATTTTGGCACTGAGTTATCTCGCTTTTGTCACTAAAATACGATTTTTTTTTGTTTTTTTTTTACAGATTTTGGCGCCATTAAAGTTTCATTTTGGGGTTACAAAAATTTAATTTTTTTATGGTTTTTTGTGGGGTTTTTACGGATTTTGGTGCTAATAAATTTATCTCCAAAATCTGTAAGAAAAAAGGATTTTTAGCGACAAAAGCGAGATAAGTTTAATAGCGCCAGAATCCGTAAAAAAAGCGTATTTTTGCCAACCACAGCAAGATAAATTTATTAGCGTCAAAATTCATGAAAAAAAGTATTTTAGTTCCAAAACCCGTAAAACAACGTATGTTTAGCAACAAAATACATAAAAAAAACATATTTAGCGATAAAAGCAAGATAACTTTAGAAGAGCCAAAATCCATAAAAAAAGTATTTTAGCGCCAAAACATGTTAAACGTATTTTTAGCTACAAAATAAGTAAAAAAAACGTTTTAGCAACAAAAGGAAGATAACTTTAGAAGAGCTAAAATCCGTGAAAAAACTTATTTTTAGTGTCAGAAGCGAGATAAATTTATTAGCGCCAGAATATGTTAAGAAAAGGATTTTAGCGCTAAAATCCGTAACAAAACGGAATCTGGCGCCAAAATCCGTAGAAAAACTTATGGGTTTTTGTCGAAAACGAGAGAACTATTATTAGCACAAAAATATGTAAAGAAAAGTATTTTAGCTGCAAAATTCGTAAAAAAATGGATTCTGGCGCCAAAATCCGAATAAAAACGTATTTTTAGTATTAGAAGCGAGATAACTTTATTAGCGCCAAAATATGTTAAGAAGAGGATTTTAGTGCCAAAATCTGTAAAAAAAAAAACCCCGTATTTGTAGCTAAAAATATATGAATTCCGCAAAAATCGTTAGCCACCAAAGCATGATCATTTTATTACAAAAGGTACAAAACAAGGACACATCGGACACTTGTATGAAAATTTTATAAGGTATAACCTTTATTAACACCCACTATAGGTGAGACTTGGGTCTCCTGGGTGGGTTTATATTGAAAAATCGCGGCAAAAAATGCGGCAAAAGACGTCCAGCGCTTTACATAGAATCCTGTAGTAAATTTTCTGCCCTGCTCTGCCATTTTTTAGAGCATGTTGCAAAAGACGACCAGGAAAAAAAAAGAACAGAAAAAAGAAGCTCAGTGTAGACAGCAGGACGTTTTTACAATAGAGTCTATGGGAGATGTTTTCAGACTTTTTTTTCTGTGCAGTGGAGACAGAGCCTTAGGAAACAGTGTGACAGTTTATCTGTTGCTTCAGCCTCCTCCTCCATAGCACAAAGGCATTGTATTACTGTGCACTGTAGACTCTCCCAGCTCAGGAACTTACAACTGTTATCACAGTGATCCATCAAGCTGTCATTTGCCGACTTGGCCCGACTTCAGCGCTTTTTTAAAAAACTGAATTACAGGTGCAATGCTTTGGTTTTCCTAATGAAGCTTATTTGAGAAAGTGTTTGTATTTTAGTCTTCTGTTACTTCATGAGGTTTGTCTGAAGGTGATAGGTACTCTTTAAACTCATAAGCTTCCCTGGTCCTGACAGCAGGAGATTTATCTAATTAGCAGAAGTCTGAATACACAGAGTTCATATGCTTTAATTTTCAGACAGCTTGACCAGGAAGTGACAGAGAAAAAACAGCATTATTTCATTCATGCATCTTATAAAACTTTGAGATGAGACAACCCCTTTAACTCCCTGTCGCCAATTTTTTTTTTTTACTTATTAAAGCAAGACTCTGATCCATTTTCTTTTCTTCTTAGCTGTTTTTATTTTCTGTTTGATGATTTCTCAATTCAGTCGTCTATTTATGATTGTGGGGACAGCATTCTTGCCTGCACTGCTTTTAACAGCAGTCAGAGATATATTTTACAGCAGCTTCATGCACATAGAAGCCTTAAGACTGACTCATTGACTTCTATAGGAGCGTTTTCTTGGCATGCTCTGTGTCCTGGGAAGAAGTCCGTGTGCAGGGAGGGGGAGCTGTGACATCTATTATGACTGGTGAATCCTCTGTTATTTATACACACTCGTGTCTCCTTTCAGTTTAATCCTGCTTGTACTGATAATGAGCAGACTACTGAGAATCTCTCTCTCCAGAACAGGAAGTGTCAGACAATTATTAGGCTTAGTGGCCAAAGTGAAAACTGCAGGACTTAAGAATTATTTAAAAATATATATTGAAAGTGATAATGAAAATTAAAAAAAAAAAAAACAATTCCTAAAAAATGGGGGTTGAAAAAAAAAACTTTAGTTAAAAAAAGGAGTTATTTTTTGAGGACAAAATTTTCCTTTTAAGGGAAAAAAAAAGGGTTGGGGAAAGCTGAAATTTTTGTTAACCCGGGTTTTTTATCTCCCCAAAGACAAACTAAAAATCCCGGGGGGTAAACTCAAAGGGAAACATATCATTGGGAGTAGGCCGTCCTGATGAAATTGGGGAAAAGGGGGGGTTTTGGGGCCCCATCCCAAAATTTATGTGTAAATCAGCTTCAAAACCAAAAAAAAAAAAAGGCCCTTTTAAATTTCCCCTTTTTTTTTTTAAAGGGGGCATTAAAATTTTTAAAAAAGGACTAGGAAATTTTTTTTAGACAAGGGAAAAAATAAGAGGGGGGTTTTGGATTTGGCAAGACCCAAAACCCCCACTCCTCAATTTCCCGACCTCCGAACCCCAAAAACCCGATCCTTATACATGGCGCAAAGTTTTGTAATAATTTACTGTAGTAAAATGGTAACATGGGGTTTTTTTCACCTTATTTATAAGATAATCAAGAATTTTTGGAAGAAAAAGACACTTGCATGCAAAAGGGTAAAGGTTTTGATCTTTTTGAAAAACTTGTTTGGGTTTGGTTGAAGAAAAAGCTGAAAATGTATAAGTTCCGGGCTTTCCCCCAACTTGGGGGAAAGGTAAAAAGAGACCCGGGGTCAGATTTTTTGGGAAGAAAGCTTGAATTTTGAATTTCCCGAGCCCCGAAGGATTTTAAAAACAATATTTAAAAACCAAAGGTGGAAATTTTCCAAATTAAACCAACAAAAAAATAAAATTTTAAAAAACTTTGATTTTTTTTGGAGAAAAAAAATAAATAAAGGATGAAAAAACTTGCAAGTAAATTTTTTGTATTTTGGTTGGTAAGATGACTGTATATAAAAAATTTTCAGTAGCCCCCATGTACAAAGTGTAGTGGGGGGGAGTGATATGGAGCCTGAAAAATACAAGGTTTTAAAAATTGTTTAACCAAATTTTGCTTGTCAAATGTAAAAATATTTTTTATTGGATATGACTTGAGGGGGCACAAAAAAAAATTTTTAATTTTGCAAAAAAACCTTTCAGGAAATTTGTGGAGTCTCTGAATTTGTTTTTAAGAAATAAGTAATTGCCCCAACAGATCCCGCATACTTTTCCCCACATTGATCTCATTATTCCAGGCTAGAGAACAGCCTCTCTACACTAACTTGGGTTGGGCAAAATGATAACCCAGGGAAACATCTCTAACAATGTCAGGGTTTTAAAGGAAATCCCTCAGCCACAGTCAGTTTTGATGAATGGTTGAACTCTTCTACTTCTTTGAAAACAGGTGAAAAATTTTGCTGAAATCTGTTTGCCCTAGGAGCAGAATCTTTTCCCCTGGGGCAGCGCTTTGCCTGCTCTGTGTCATCAATTACACTCCTCATGTGATGAGGCTGAAGATATGGGAGCAGTAGCCGGACCCAATTCCTCTTGCTCTTTGCAGCGCACTAACTGGACCAACTCATTATATATTTAGGGAGTCGGAGTCGGTCCATTTTATGACTCCGACTCCTGCAAAATAGCCACCGACTCCGACTTCACGACTCCACAGCCCTGTAAGTAAGGTCCATAGCTTAAGTAAATGGGAAAAAAATAGAGCTGGGGAAACCCCGTAGAGCATAATAGATTGGTAAAAAAGATGAGCTGAGATTTTTGTCTCGTTTTTCTTCATGTTTTATATTTTTGATTTGGGAAAATTTAATTTTTTTCCACAAAGTGGGGAAAAAATTAGAGAGATCAGATCAAATTTTTAAGCCTGTTTTCGGTTAAAAAATTTTATTTTTTCATATTTTCCCTAAGGGCCAATTTTTTCTAAGAATGTTATACAGGGACATTTATAAAAATCATGAGGATCTACCAGAGGGGTTGTTAGTTTGGGTGTAGAAGAGGTCAATCGGGGATTTTGTCATAAAACAGACTTTTAAAAGTTTTAAAAAACCCCTAAATTATATTTTTTGTATTTTAAATTTTACATTTTTAAGGGTAAAATCTACTTGGAAATGAAAGAGGAAATAAACAAATTAAAATTACTAAAAATAAATGGATTAACTTTGTTTCAACAAATACATCTAGATTTTGTCCCTTCAAGTTAGTGACCTTTAGCTGATATAACAGCTTTGCAAATTGAGACATTTTTTCTACAGTTGAATTTAGATATTGTTCAGAAATTTCTTCTCAATATTGTTTAAATTTCCCCACAATGTGCGATTGTGTGGTTTGTTTTCAGTTTATGCATTTAAATCCAAACAAGCTCAATGGGGTTTTAAAGTTTAAATGGCCCATTCCTTTCTTTAAAGGGACCCCTTTCTTTTGTCTCTTATTTCTCACATGCCCCTAGAAGTAGTTTTTAAATTTTCCTTGCTATTTTACACTGCTTAAACAACAAATGAACCCCAAGTAATCCCCCTTTGTGCATAACCGTCGTTATAAATCCACATGATTGTGAATCAATTTCTCTGATGCGTCAAATGGAACAGACAACAGGTAGAAATGTAGGAAATTTTAGAAAGAAAAAACCCCTAAAAGGGGTGTTTACAGGGGGTGCCCAAGATTTTTTTTTGGTTATCCTTTTTGGTGTTTTTGGTTCCTTTTAATTTTGTCATTTTTCCCCCCTAAAGGAAAAGCATGAGGCAGTGTTAAACATTATGCCACTTTTCTTGTTTGGGCATCTCCACTAAAGTTGGATTAAAACCTAAAAATTTAATTTTCCACTTTGTTTTTGAGTAATTCCAAATCAGAGATTGATTTTCATTGCATTCTTAGTTTTATTGCTTTCAAGCTTTTTACTATGTAATGAATAAAGAATTGAATGGAATTTTTCATTATTGAGTTAGGGTGGGTATTTTACTTCCATAAATTTTTTTAGCAGGATAAACCCTGAAAACTAAGTATAGATAAGGGTATTTTATGGGCTTCAAATTGGGACCCTTTTTTTTCAGCGTTAGTACCCCGTGTAAGTTGCCAAGGGGTCCCCGCAAAAAAGCCCCAAATTTTTAATTTTCCCCAAAAATACAAAAGTTGTGTGTGATGAACCAAAGATTTCAGATTTTAATTCACCAGTCCAAAAGACCTTCCACTGGAAGTAATAATTGCAAAATAATAAAAATGTAAAAAAAAGACTTTCTTGGGCCAATCTTAATGGGTTTTTCTCACTACAAAATTAGTTTTTAATTTTTTAGCAAACAATTTTCCCCCAAATACATTTTTTTTGGGGTTTTACCCTTTGGTTTAGGAAATAAGAGAGATTGCCCGAAAGTTTTTTTTGGTTTTCCCTTCAAATCTCCCTTTTTTGATTCCAGAGAGAACCTAAGCTTCTTTCCCGGGGTGGACCCGCAGCTTGAGAAATAGGGGTGTTTGTGTCTAACAAACCCAAAATTAAAGGGGGAAAAACTTTTGATGTTTATTGAGCCCGAAGCCCCCCCTGGGTTAAAGATTAAATCTCCCAATTCAGTTTAGTGCAATTAAAAAGCGGATTTAAAGAGCTTTCTAATTACTGCTTAGAAAACCCTCCCCGTCTAATAAGGGTGAAATAGGAAGTGTGAATTTGAATTAAATGTGCCCTGTGAAACACATGGCTTTGAAGGGACGATTAAACAAATTAATTTTTCTTTCAAAACCTTGTCAACTTTTTTGGGTATTTTCTGTCCCGCCGACCTTTTCTTGTCAGTTTTTTTGCAGGCCTATTTAAAAGGGATAGAAAAAAGCATGACTCTATTTGCCAATTTTTTTGCAAAATTTCCTTTTTGGCACACCCACACTTTAAATTTTTTATTTGTCCCGTCCCTTTTTTTGTTAATTAGCCTTTTCTTGCCATTCAGAGCAATGTGCTCCGTCCCGAAGAGCTAAACTGTTCAAATCCTGCCCTTAAGTGTGTAGTAATGCAGGCTGCTCCAAAACTGCTGACATAGGATCAGAGTTTGAAAGTAATCTCCAAAATGGAAGACATCTGAAGGAAAAATTTTCATCCAATTTCAAACCAAAATTCAAACCAGAGCAGCGGTCCTTGATGAATTCTCTAAAAAAGGCTACCGACATTGGACGTAGGAGTATGTCCTAATTGAGGCCAACATTCGGTGGTTACAGCACGGGATGATGCCGGCGCCAACATGCACGGTTTAACCCCTCTAAATCAATGAGAAATATTACTGCGTTTCGTTCTCACTTCAATCGGGATGCCCGTGGCAAAATTGGTTAAGTAGGTTAAGATGGCAGCTGGAAGCCTTGTGAAGGCTTCCATCGCCGCCATGTTTTCGGTTTTAGTACTTCTGCCCCAGGTAGGAAGTAGTAAAACCACCAACTTTGTAAAAAAGTTACACATATTTGGTATCGCCGTGCCCAAAAAAGTCCGATTAAAATATAACATCAATTATCCTGTACTCTGAACACTGTAGAAGGAAAAAAATTCCAAACGATAAAATTGCGTTTTTTGGTCATTTCACGTCCCATAAAAATTGGAATAAATTTAATTAAAAAATTTGCATGCATTCCAAACTGTTAGCAATAAAAAGTACACTTCAGCCCGCAAAAAATGACCCCTCACTCAAGTCTGTAGGTGTTAGCACAAAAATTGGCTGTAGAAAATGGCGCCGCCACGCATATTTCAAAAACAGAACATGTTTGGAATTTTTTAAGGTACGAAAACCATACATGTTTGGTATTCCCAATTTTTATAACCAAAAAATAAAAATAAAAAAAGGTGAATTGTAAAACAAAAAAAACCCGCAAAATCCCAAAATACATTTTTTTTTTTTACACTTTTACTTTAATTTTTTTTTGCGGTTTAATATTTTATTTAAAAAAAAAAAAAAAAAGTAAAATTAAAGTTTTTCTAAACTTGTAATGTACATGAGTATGCATTG
Organism: Phyllomedusa bahiana; assembly: GCA_025379985.1. Taxonomy (NCBI): domain Eukaryota; kingdom Metazoa; phylum Chordata; class Amphibia; order Anura; family Hylidae; genus Phyllomedusa; species Phyllomedusa bahiana. The sequence goes on from JAODAL010005077.1 coordinate 91,956, forward strand.
GATACTCTTTCCCAAGACTTAAGCCATGCAAATTTAGATGTGTGGAGTATTTGTGCGCATGTACTGCTTACTATGTTCCATGATTTAAAGGGGGGAAAAAGTAGTCGCAATATGTTTCAGGTTTTGTAAAATAGTCGTCAACTAGGGGCCATTCACACGGCACAGTACACTGTATTCGGGCCGTGCACACAGCCACCGGGGGAAAGCCCTCCCTCTTCATATAGACACATTCATCTTCCGACCGAAAACCGGTCGGAAGAATGAACATGTTATATGTTTTTCAAACCGCCGGATGGAAAACCCGTGCAGTGGGGACCACGGCGCGGGTTTTACAAGTTTTAAAAGCTTTCACCCGGTTTGCAGATGGTTTTCAAAACCGAAAACAGTCTGAAAAACCGGGTGAAAACCCGCGCCATGGGGACAAGCCCTAAGGGTACTAAGAGGAAGATTTACAAAAGGAATATGCAAAAGATTTTTGACTCAGGTGATGTATCAGATTTATTTCGCATCAGACACATTTTTGCACCTCAATAGACAATTTTTAAAAGTGTATAAAAATGAAGTGCGGCTAGTGAAATTAATAAAATGTGCAAGATTTATATGCAAAGTGTTGGTGTAAAGTAAGCAAATTAAAGAGCGGTGTCAGTAAAAGAAAAAAAAAAGTGTCCAACATCTAGCAGGCTGCACCAAATTTAGAATGTGCCATGGTCATGAATTTTCCACAGTTTATGCCTCTCATCTAGTTTTATGCTGTTTAAATTTAAGACAATATTCATTCCTATGTGACAGAAATTTGTTTCTTTGTTATACTGCGGTCACTGTTGCACTTTTATAGCTCCACAGCAAAAGCTCGTCATTGTTGCCCTGCAGTAGGTGAAGTTGGTGTTCTTGTGTCCAGCGATATCCAGCTGGTTAACCCCTCTGATTTTGTGGCGAATAATGACTGAGGGAGAAGGAAGGGGCTCTCACTATCACATCATAGTCACCCCTTTGACAAAACTGTCAGATGCCATGTGGATTTCTATCATCTGGCGGCCTGATGAAGTCACCCAGGTCTGCCATTTTTGCACTTCTATTAAACTAGCTACAAGCCGGCAGTGTTGCAGAATGAGGAGGGCGGTGCTTGCAGTCCCCCCCCATTAATTTCTATGAGAAATCCGCATATAGCCAAGAGTGTGTGCTCAGCTATATTCGGAACCCAAATAGAAACGAAGGCAGAGGATGGCTGCAGGCGATGCCCTCTTCATTCTGTAACACAGTCAGCTCGCAGCTAGCTATGAGCCGACCCGAAGTGGAAGTGGCTTTGTGGGAACACCCCTTTAAGTTATTTTAATTGTTTCTGAGATAAGAAATGTTGTAGCCCGAGACCATGACTCTATGGAAATCTAGCAATTACAGTGGGGCAAAAAAGTATTTGGTCAGCCACCAATTGTGAAGGTTCTCCCACTTATAAAGATGAGAGAGGCCTGTAAGTGACATCATAGTTAGACCTCAACTATGAGAGACACAATGAGAAAACAAATCCAGAAAATCACATTGTCTGATTTAGAAAGGATTTAATTTGCAAAATATGGTGGAAAAAATACACGTACTTGGTGCACCACAAACAAGGCAAGATTTCTGGCTCTCACAAGACCTGTAACTTCTTCTTTAACCCCTTAATGACCCAGCCTGTTTGGCTTCCTGACCCAGCCTTATTTTTGAATCTGACATGTGTCCATTTATATGAGAATAACTTTTTGGTCCTTTTACCTATCCATGTGATTCAGAGATTGTTTTCTCGTGACAATTGTGCTTTATATAGGTAAGAAATTTTATCCTATACAATCTTGTTTGTTTGTGAAAAAATATCAAAATTTCATGCAAATTTGGAAAAAAAAATTAGCGATTTTGAAAGTTGCAAAATATCTGCGTGCAAGACAGATTATTATTTCACCACCAAAATAGTTTATAACTAGATCTACCATATGTCCACTATAGGTTGGCATCATTTTTTAATGTCTCCCTTTTTTTTTTTTTACGACATTAGATGGCTTACGAAATTTAGTAGTAATTTCTCAACACAAACATAAAAAATTCAACAACCAAAATTAAATTTTCCCAACCCTAATTATAGTCAAATATTTTCCTCCATAAATTATCCCCCATAAATCAAATCCACAACTCAACAATACCCTTAACTTCTAAACACCACTAAAAATTAATACATAAAACCCAAAATAAAAAACACATAAATAAAATCACATATTATTTAAACAAAACAAAAAAACAAAAAAATAAATCATAAAAACAAAATATAAAACCACAAAAACCCTTCAAACTAACCATATCCAATTAAAAATCCACAAAAACACAAAACCCCATTACATCCTAAAAACTCTAACACCCACATATCCCAATATCACTCAAATCAAACAACCTCCCCCTCCACTTTATTCTCCCCTCTTCCACAACTTACACCAAAACAACCTCAAAAACAACATTCCAAACCTTAATTTCCCCACCTATCACCCCCAACACACCCCCCCCCACACACTCCCCACAATTCCCCACCACCCCAAACTTAAAAAAACCATTTTATACATTATAACACACTACCCCCCTTATCAACCCCCCCAAAAAACTCCAGCCAATAGAGTCCTGCCTATGTATCCAGTGTACAGATCTCACTCTCTCCTCCTAACATCCAAATATATCTTACAAACACACCTAGATCTCGCACTTTCTCACGCATCCATCATCTCAACATGTCTAATAACCATACAGTGAAATAAAGACTCCTATACCTCGATGAAACACACACATCTCCCTCCCTATCTCCCATCCTCCTCTCAGATTTAACCCCACGCCCTCACACTAATAGAATTACCAGAAACTCACATAGCACCCCTCCCTCCTCTGACCCCACTACACCCATACCAGTCACCAAGAGTGTCGACTCTAGAGTTCCACAATACTTAATACTGATCCCGTCGAGTGTGATACATCGCGCACATCGCGTCCCCACGACGACTTCGACCCGTTCCTCACCGCACTACATACTTCAGAGCCAGAGATATCGTGTGTCATATACCCTTCACCGTGCACCCACTAATGTACCGTTCTCTCCACTAGAGTATATGATCAAGAGATCAACTCCCACCAACATTATACAATGCACCCTGCCCTCCACACGATCCGTGTCAATCCAGAGTCCAGTTACACTGTGATGTACACCCACCACTCTGTGATAGCATCCCTCTCTACTCTATCTCCAGAACACTCTAAGAACACATCGTGTGATCAACCATAAACTACCAATATGACACTACTCTTCCCATTACCCCCGCAGTATCAAGTGATGTCAACATACATAAAAAGAGTGTGACTCATCACCTATGTACCGCTACACAAACCAGTATTAAAAATACTAGAGTCTCTACGACTCGTTTCCAAATGCCCATAATAGATGTCAATGTTTGTGACCATCATCCTGTCCCCTCAACCCATTCCATTGTATCTAACAGTATTCGTGTGGTCCATAGGAAGACACAAATCTCCAGATCTCTCTCAACACTGCCCTAGACTATCTCGACTAGACTATCTCACATCACTTCTCGCTCCACTGACTATCTCACCTACACATAGTGACACCCGAGTACCACCTGTGCCCTAAGAATTCACACACAAAAGATACTCACTACCACCTCTCTCAACATATAAAACAACATCAGTGATATGTTCCTATCATACAAGTACAACTACCTCCAATAACCTCACAAAAAAGGTCACTACACTCCCATGCATCCGTACTGTGATAAACCACATAATACATAATCCTCGAACACTGTGAAATCAACTAAATAAACTTCTAATGACTAATACACTGAAACAAGACAATATACCTCCCACCAAAAAAATAAATCATATATCCTCTACATATACAATTTCATCCTATCTAACCATCGCCGCTTCTGTTGTATCACTAGATCCCAGTAAGAAAGACTGATCTATACTTATCTCTCTCCATCTACCTATGGTGTTTATGTGTTCCTAACCATGTGTACAAATAACACAAAATACATCATATCTTATAGAAAGAGATGACTGACCACTCAATTAATCCCACACGTACCACGCCTCTCTCAACTACTACACATATCATAACATGTCAATCCTAGTCAATCTATAGAGTATAATTGCTATGAATCTAAAACATATCAAAATAACAAAAACCCCCCACCTCTCAAACTGTCATCGCAGTATCATGAATACCCCGTTACAACCTCCAATAGTGATCTACCACTACCAATCGCTATGCACACCATGACTCCCAGATATAGACATCCTGAACACAACCACTAATAAACCCCCCCCTCATCCCCAACAAGATCCCCATCTCGCCTAGATCTATACAAGAGTGAGTAACTAAAAACAATGGACAACTACTCTCACCACTCTCCAAACTGAAATCCAATACATCTACTACCCCCCATACATCAATACTATTATAGATTGAAGTGATCATTCCACCTGTCCCTGTCCACAACCTGAACAAGACTACATCCTCTCAATTCACCCAATGAAGAATCAGTGACACGCATCACTAAATACCTAATATATACAACTATATAAATAACAATCTCTCCTTTGTACGACTGTTTTCATTGTAGTCACCAATGTAATTATCCCTTGCACCATGTACTGAGAGATGTCATCACCATGAAGAATAGAATAACACTAGAGAGAAAACACACCCAATAGAGAGAGAGAGTTCACCAGATGTTCACTCTATCTCAAAGATACACAACCTCATAAATCTCTACCACTACCACATCATATGAGAGTCTAAAATTGCTCCGCTCCGCAGTTACTGTGTGTCAATGACTACAAACTCACCAATTGTCCCTACAAGACACCCAACATCATAGTTAGCAATCTCCTCACATACTCAAAGAACTCTAGACCAAGATGCAACCCATGTGTGTCTTGTAACTCTCTACAGTGACCATCCAGATCCCACGTCAGTATACCGTATATGAGATCTACAAACCTCCTCTCCTCTGTACCACTGTGTCTTCACTAGACTAAAACACAGTTCATCCAATATCCACCCTAGAACCATGAAAATGACCTCATCCAAATACACATCAAAAAATCGTCAAGAGTGTGTAATAACTGCTACAAATACCCCCATCTCCATATAGAAACATCATTGATAGACAGTGAACTTCGTAGTCCAATAAAAGACTAACACGAACTTTAGATTATAACTCCTGAAATCTCATGCCCCCTCATTGCCAACACTTCTAAAAATGAGTACTAAAATGTCCATCACACCCCCACTCTGTACATTCGATACAGATTGTACCATCATCCCCTACAAAAATATAAGAGAAGAACTCTCATATATAGATATAATCAGCCGAGAAATGAAAAGAATTAAACTACTCTTATGAGAGTCCTGAAAACAGAGAAATCTGCTAGATTACAATAGTATAACTGTGACTCAGGTAAAGATGAAAACACTCACACTGAGTGTAATACGCATATAACAGAGTTGCCACCAAACACCCTCACACAAAATATGAGTGTGTACACCTCTAGAACAGACAAATCCAATACTCATCCAGAGTCATGAGTAAGAATAATAAGTAACATGAAAGAGTCTCAAATCACTCCTCGCCGTATTCCCAATACAGTCTGTAAATATTAATAACAAACACCCCCCTATCAGAGAGTTCCTGAAGACTGTTACTAATTTCTCCACTATCACACTCTATGTGAATGCTCACTGACCCTTGTGTCATCTGACTCACCTCACACATCTTAAATAATGCTGAGTCTCACGTTTGTCGATATCCAAAGAATAGAGGTATATAACTCAATATTTGTTTTGACACCTATACTGATTCGTCATCTGTTACACGCGTAATTAGCGTTTTAAATATGTGGTAGCTCGATCTCTACCTATCAGACAACTAGATTAGCTTTCAACATTTCACCTCATAATTTATAGATAGTATGAGAAAAAATAAGAAGTGAGTATTGTCTTGTCTTTAGCGTAGTATGGTATAGATGTATAGTCTGTGTGAGTTAATTTAAACCACCTCCTCTATGTTGTATTTTTTTGTAATTCTTTTCCACCTATCGCGGGACTACTCATCGATGTGTGAGTCAGTTGTGTTTCTGTTTAGAGTCTCTCACTTCAACTAAGCGTGTACTATCATAGAGGTATTTGACTAGCTTGCTCCCTTACCATGGGTGTGATACTGTAACGCCACCCCTATCTCACCACTGTGTAGCTCACTTTATGACATTCCACACTAAAAGGTTTGTTCTGATTGTCACGTGTGTGTTCCTCCTTCCAGAAAGCGGTCACTATTATCATAACTTTCTACCCAGCGACCTAACTACTTTCACCCCCACACACTATTTAAACTTTATCCCACACTTATTAACTTTCCCCACAACCCCAAAAACCAAGCACTGTCCCGCTCCCCACCGCTGATACCGAGACAATATCAAGCACACTCACATAACCCATGAGTTGAAGTGGACATTCTTCTGTGTGCCCACTTCCTAACGTCCTTGTGGTTCACTGTATGGGTGTTGGCCTCGGCGCCCCCTAGCAACCATATGCTCTACTCATTCGCCTGATCTTCGCTTCAAAATACTGTGTCTGTAGCTGCGCTACATATAGCACGCATGTCCACTGATTGTCGATATCACTCTACCCGGTGTCTCTCAATGTGTAAGTGTAAGTACTCTATCCCGCTCCGTCCATCCACCTGTCAGAGATTATGTGGCGCGATAAAATCTCAATGTGATTTGTTCCACTCGTCACTTTCTATCCTCCAATCCTGCGCGTACCGCGTGTCCGCGCAGGTGTCGGGGTCCATTTCATTTTTTCAATTTCCCGACTGAGTCCGATGCCGGATGCACCTCGTCGCCTAGTCTGCTGTGTGACATAGATCTTCTGACGCCTCGAATACTCTTCGCATATCACCCTCACATCCCCGCTTCGCACGCTCACGATTGTGCCCCCCAATAAGCGATTATCCTGCGCGAGTTCCTCTTCATGACATCCTCTCTACTCACAATTCCGATACCACTAGAGGTAGCAGTTAGTCTCACCCACACCAGTAAAGTCGCACTTGAGATGTCAGTACTGTGTGCTGTCGCTACCACACGCCGTCAGTCTCTTAGGAAGATGTTAGCAGATATTGTTGTCCAGAGACCTACCTACAATATGATCACTTCCAGTGTTACCTCCAATGTAGTGTGATACATAACCGAGACACATGTGTTTATTGATGTAATCTCTTAGTCACAGAACTATATACGCAAACTCTCACTCGCTCCTACTCAATTACTAACTGTGTCCGATCAAAACCCTCTAGCCCACCGCGACACTCTCCCTTCCCACCTGTTCGGTGAAGACTAATTGATGCTAGTATCTGTGTGGCAGGCACACTAACAGTTATGATACATATAAAAACAAGTCTCCTTTGTGATAATACACAGGACATGTGTGTGCGCGTAGTGTCATACTGTAGTCACTCGACCTCTCATGTCTCTAACAGCTGTGTGTGGTCTGTATAGACATGTATCACAGCTAAATCCACCAAACATTCCCTAATTAGTCCGAGTTGTCACGCACCCTAAAAGTTAATTTATCGAGTAATTGAGATATAAGTACATGTCTCAGGTAACGAGTTGCATCCCCTCACTGATCTCACTATCGATCTGGCGGCTTGTCCAAGTATGTGTACTAGCTCTCATGTAGCCTAAGTCCCCGCAAAAATAAATGGGACGGCTCACTAGAAGTCATATATCGTGTTGTCTCTCATACGTACTGCTAAATAGCGCTGCAGCAAGAGAAGATGATGTCCCAGAACCACCATGGGGGGATAGTGCTGTATGACCTGCAGAGAGCTGGGACATACGTATAAAGAGCTACCATCAGTAACACACTTACGCCGCCAGGAGGACTCAGATCCTGCAGTAACGACTATAGTCCCCCTGTTTAAGCCCAGTTACATTGTACGGGCCCGTTCTGAAGTTTGTTAGAGAGAATTTGTAGATGATCCAGAAGAGTATTGGAAGAATGTGATATGGTCAGATGAAACCAAAGTAGAACTGTTTGGTAGAAACACGGCTCGTCGCTGTTTGAGGAGAGAGATTACTGAGTATGCATCCAAAGAACACCATACCTATGTGAGCATTTGGGGGCGTGTTGGGCAAGGGGAAGGTGTGCAAGCCATCATTGCTTTGGGGCTGTTCTCAGCAAAAAGGCCCAGTCGGACCGAACTGATCTGTAAAACAAGGAAAGAATGAATGGGCCATGTATTTGAGATTTTGAGTGGCTGGGTTTTTCAGCATGACAATGATCCCAAGCACACCGCCAGGGGGGGACAAACGAGAGTTGAGTGGTTCGTAAGAAGCATGTCAAAGTCTTGGAAGTGCCAAGCCCAGATCTCCAGATCTCAACCCAATAGAAACCTTTGGAGGCGAGTTGAAAGTCCGTGTTGCCCAGTGAAATGCCCCAAAACAATCAACTGCTCTAGAGGATATATGCTGGAGAGTTTAGGATATGGCCAACATCACAGCAAACAGTTGTGTGGCCAACCTTGTGAGACTTACAGAAATACGTATTTGACTTGATCTATGTCTTTGCCAACAAAGGATATATAGACAAGTATTGATGAACTTTTGTTATTTGGACCAGTAATACTTATTTTCCACCCTTAATTTGTCAAATAAATTTCTTTCTAAATCAGGAAATGATGATTTTCTGATTTGTTTTCTCATTGTGTTCTCTCATAGTTGAGGTTTCTACCATGATGTCAATTACAGGGCTATCTCTCATCTTTTTTTAAGTAGGAGAACTTGCACAATTGGCGGCTGACTACTTTTTTCCCCCACTGTATTTCTAAAGCCACTAGAATGTCAGGACAACAATCTTAAGTCTAAAGATGAAGAAAGATTAATTCGATAAACCCAAAGACTAAAAAAAATTACTCAAAAAAAATTGATGCTTAAATTATATGTTGGGATGGGAATTTCTTTGGGGTCCATATAGTAATCCCAAAAACTAATTACCCCCGCGTTAACCCCTTGTGAACATCTTAGCCCGAACAGGTTCATACATGTGGCCCTGTTTCCCAGGGACCCTTTATCTTGGCTTTAAAAAGCAGTACGGGACATGTGAAAACCCGCACTGTACTGTAAAAAAGCGCTCTAGACTGCCATCCTGAATACATTCAAAATACAGAGTTTAAAACAGGAAAAAACGTCCATGTTGAATAGCTGAATCTTCCCACCAGTCACACATGCCACAAGTCAGCAGTGCCTGTAGAATTATTTGCTGAATGTGGGATCAAGTTACAATGGCTCAGGAAAGCACGATGTATGTTGAAAATATTGTACCCGAGACCATTGAACTAAATTTTTAAAGGGTTTGAAACCAGTGCCACTTGATTTTAAATTGGGATTTTAATAGGAGAATCTCGACCACCTTTCCATTCAAAACGTACAGGTTTTGGGGCTAGTTCTCGAGATGTGGGACCTGCAGCTGACATTTATGGTATATCCCAACAATATGCCATCAATGTCAGAAGCAAAACAAACCCTTTAATATGGTTAGGCTTTTTTAAATTATTGTTTTATTCTGTATTACTTTTTTTGGCAACACTAAGGCCTTACTATATTACATATTTATTTTAAACTTCTAATGTAATAGCATACTTTTGTGTGCTAATATAGTACATTGTGTCACTATGATGTAGTGTGGCGTAACAGCAGACATAGTGTACAGACAGCCTTAGGGTCTTTTTTAGGTCCTAAAGTCTGTCAGAAGGTTCCCCGCTTTTAAAAACTAATCACCTGATAGAGCAGTAATATTCCATTTAATCATGCTTTGGCAATCAGAGGTAAACAGATTCAATTGATGTTCCTCCTTTCCCAACCGTAGTCAGGAAGCTGCTCTAACAAGATATTAATAACTTGCGCACAGTGACGCTCTCACCCGCTCTACTGCACCAACACCAAAAGACGTCACTGTCCACACTCCATTAACCCAAGACAGTGGGCACTCATTAAGGAGTTATATTGAGTTTTACAAAATTCCAGCCTGAAATAACAGTCTGTGGAATGTTCTCTTTTACCCATCTAAACCAGAGTAAATACATTTCCAAGAGAAAATATAAAAATGTAATAATTTGTACTTAACAAGTAAATGAGGCTTTTGTACCGGAGATAATAGATAATTATTGGTCAAATAATTCAAATCCCTCCTTTAAATTATAATCAATGTGTTATCCTGAAAGCCTTTTATTTCATCATTTTGTTGGCAATGAAAAACAGGTGTGAAATGTTCCTGCGAAAACACTATCTTTTATAATGAGAACATCAAACTAGGCCCCGGTCCAATTTTTAGGAAGATATACATGCAGCCATTAAAGCTGTAAATCAGATTCATGTGCTAACACCTAATGCAACAAATCACTAAAGCTTCATTTTCACCTGCAAGTTAAATTAGAAAATGTGCTGTACTGCTAGGTATCAGTACTAAATAGGTGTTAATATGCATACAAACCAAACCGTATGGAAACATCATTAGGATATGTCTCAGAGAGTGATCTGTGACTCAAATACCCAAAGCAATTTAGGAGATAAGCAATTTATGCAAACTATACGTAGATGAAAACGCACTGTGGCGCTATTTACTTTCAGGAGAGTAGTGTAAGGCCCGTTCACACGGCTTATTTGGGCACGGATTGGCGCCGTACTCCGCGCGGGATTTGCGCTTCAGTACGGCGCCAATCCGTCCCTGTCTTACGGTAATCCACTGCTCTCATAGAGAAAGTGGGATTCCGTCGCTCCTCCCCGCTCGGCGAAATCCGCCGCGGGGGGAGAAAGTGACATGCACATTGTTTACGGCGCGTCCGCGGCGTAAACAATGCATTGTCTATGGGGCCGGGAGCGGTGCCCCCGCCGCGCTCCGGCCCCGCCCCCTATTCACGGCGGATTTGTGAGCTCAATACGGCTCACAAATCCGTCGGGAATAAGCCATGTGAACACGGCCTAAGGGGCCGTTCACACGGCTTATTTCGCCGCGGATTGGCGCCGTACTGCGTGCCGGATTTGCGCTGCAGTACGGCGCCAATCCGTTGCAGTAATTACGGTAATCCACCGTTCTCATAGAGAACAGTGGATTCCATCGCTCCTCCCCGTTCGGCAAATTCGCTGAGCGGGGAGAAAGTGACCTGCACATTATCCAGGCGCAATACGTGCCGTGGATAATGCAAGTCTATGGGGCCGGCGGGCCGCGCCCCTTATTCTGGCCGGAATTGCGAGCGCAATCTGGCTCGCAATTCCGGCTTGAATAAGCCGTGTGAACCGGGGCTAAGGGTATGTTCACACGTCGTATTTGCGGCGGGTGTTTTGGGAGTCGCGCTGATCAGCGAGAATTCCCAAAGCACGAGGTGTGGGGGGTGCTCCATAGTCATGCATCTCTTGCGGCGCGTAATCTCTGAGAATAACTGACATTTCACTTATCTTCCCGTGCGTACAATACGATCTTATTGTACGCGCGGGGAGAGGGGGGGCGAGGTGTAATCCATAGCTCTCTATGAGAGCTATGGATTGCCGTAATTGCGGCGCGCATCTCGCCACATATTAAGCGCAATACGCAGCGAAATACGCCCGCAATTACGTGGCAAAATAAGCCGTGTGAACATACCCTATGTAGTGGAGAATTCACAAATACTATTCTATTTACAAAACATTAACCTTATGTACAAGCAGAAAACTTGGATTTGGGATTTAGTTTGAGGTGATATTCAGAAGTTATCTCGTGATAGCATTAAATTTGAGAGAAGAGTGTGAAAAAGTGAAAGCTGAGCTGTGATACGTAGTTTTATAGGAGGAAAAATCAGTGAAAATCATAACAGTCAAACCGAAATTAGTTTTGACCTTGTCCACATACAGTGATTGACAGTTTGCTCTGTACACACACTGATAAAGGGAAAACGGTCAATCAATGTATGCAAGTGGTGCAAAAAGGGCTTTCACTCTTTATTATGGAGTGCAGTCAGAATTTAGGGTATGTTCATGTTGGATGGCCAAAGCGTTTCCTCGGCAGAAATCCAAGACAACCCTTGGATTTCTGCAGAGGAATTTTACTTAGGGGTATTTCTTACCTCAGATTCTGACGTGGGTTAGCTCCATTGTAATTGGCCTAACCTGTGTCCCAAGTGGGATGCGATGAAAAACCGCTCAAAAAACGAACATGAGGTATGGAAAATCTGCTCCGTAGTACACCGTGGGGATTGGCCATTCTAATGGATTGCAATAGGTTTGCAAGAGGAAAATCTGCATAGAAATCCTTGTGAAAATCTGTCATGTGCACATACCCTTAGGCTTCGTTCACATGGCGTATTTGGGCGCTGATTTCAGCCGTATTGCGCGCCGTATTTGCGCTGCAGTACGGCTGGAATTCATCCTAGTCAGTACGGGCATCCACAGTTCTCATAGAGAACTATGGATTCCGTCTGTCCTCCCCGCTCAGCGACTCCGCCGACGGGGGCGAAAGTGACATGCACATTATTTACGGCGTGTACGCGCCGTGAATAGTGGGTGTCTATGGGGTCGGCGAAATCCGTCCCCGCAATTACGTCTGCAATAAGCCGTGTGAACATTGCCTTACTCTGCTTTACTCAAAAATCCTGCCCCACACCCTATAAACCTCCATATAAGGGTATGTTCACACAGTGTATTGGGGTACATACTGTACGCACCACAATACGCCGGGTGTTTTAGAAGTACATGTTGTCCAGCGCGTAATTCTAAAGCACGGGGGAGGCGCCCCCTGGTCAGCCCCATTCACTTTCAATAGCAGCGGCGTGAAGAAGTGACATGTTACTACTCTCCCCGGCTTACAATACGATTGTATTATACGCCGGGCAGAGGAGATGTAATTCATAGTATGCAGCGCGCATTTTGGCCATATTAAAGTGCGAAATGCATGCGGCAATTACACCGTGTGAACATACCCTAACAGAGTTCAGCTTTCTTCCTTCTCTGACCTCATGCTCTAAGATAAGGTATCATAAGTGACCTGACAGGTTCTCTTTAACTGCAGCACTCCATATGCCACTTTACACTTCAAATGAAACAACAATATAATTTCAATGTGCTTGAATTACAACATGGCAGCGTGGCCAGTGGTGCCCCTCAGGACACATCATATGGTATACATGCTATAGGCAGGATTTATTAAAATTGGTTCAAAACTAAAGTGAAATTGATGCGCCCAGTAATCAGCTTCCACAATAAGAAGAACATAAAATAGACGGCTATGAGCAATTGATCTTCCCTAAGATCTATACATAGTGTACCCATCAGACATAACATTAACCCCTGCCCACTACAGCAATTAGTCTTTACATTGTGTTTGGTTTTTCCTCCCTGCCTTCCGAGAGCCATAACTTTTTTTCTTTTTTCGTCTGCATAGACGTTTGAGGGCTTGTTGTTGGTGGATACTTTTCAGAGGAACCCTCTATTTTTTTTTTTTCTTAGTTTCATTAGAATTTGCATTTAGGTGCACTGTAGTGCCAATAACTTTGCTTACCTGGAGCTGCATACAGGATTACTGGCCGATGCAACGGTCTCCGTTAGGCTATGTCTACACAGCACACAAAAATGGCCATTTTTTTTGAATTGTGTTTTTATTAACGTTTTTTTTTTTTTCAAATAAAATGATACATACAAAATATGTGGTTAATTACAGCACAGAAAAGCTAAAATATCCAAGTACAGAGTGCAACAATATCGTATAATGAATGCGTACAAAACATAAGAATAAGGCATGTCTTATTGTATTGAACCACAGTGAGAGGACTTAAATGCCCCTAAGTAAAGGCTCCTCATGGCAGTGAGTAACCTCTCAAGAAAAAAAAAAGTCTCAAAGGAAACTACAATAAGCTAGTAGAGTAATACCAATAGGTTTAGCTAGCACTAGACATACTTGACAAAACCAACATAGAACCAGATGAAAAAGACATGGGGAAGTAAACATGGAAAGGAGGGAGCAGGGATGGGGGTATCGGAATCTTAAGAGGACTGCGAGGACCAGTATGTAACCCAGGGCTCCCAGATTGCATCGTAGGAGTCCGGGTTATCATGTATGAGAGAGGTGAGGCGTTCTATGCGCTGTATTTCACAAATCCGCGTGTGCAAATCATGAAGCGACGGTGGTTGTGTCTGCCTCCAGAAGGCCGAGATCAAGCATTTAGCAGCAGTTAGAAGGTGGAGGAGTAGTTTTGCGGCTTTCTTGTTGAAGCCTTTCAGGGGGACATTCAGAAGGTAGGTTAGGGGATCTATAGGGATCCTCTGACCGAAGACATCTGAGATGACCTCATGTACCTGAGACCAATATTTCTGAATGATGGGGCAATCCCAAAAAATATGAATGAGGGAGCCTGGAGTGGCCCCACCCCGCCAACACCCCCCCCCCGACAGTTGTGGATTGAACCGATGGAGCAATTCTGGGGTATGGTACCAATGCATCAGAATTTTGTATTGGTTTTCTTTGTAAGCGGTGCATGTCGAGGATTTGGTCGCCTTGTGCCAGATAGTCTGCCACATGTGGTAAGGAAGTCTTCTGCCCAAGAAAGCTTCCCACTTGTGCATATATGGATGATAAAATTCAGAGTCCATTGGGGGGTCATTTATAATGCGGTAAATAGCCGAGATTAGGCCCTTGGACGACCAGCTTGACTTGCACAACCTTTCAAAGGTAGTTGGGGCCGAGAAGGGTGCACCCCCCTTTAAAGTGTGCATCAAGTGTTTTATCTGCAGGTAGGGGAACTGTGCTCGTAGCGGGAGATGAAACCTATCTCGGAGGTCCGGGAATGGTATGAGATCCCTGGTCCGAAAGTGGACAATGTCCGCAAACCTAAATAGGCTATTTTGTTGCCATGGGGTAACGAATGCATTGGCACAGCTAGCTGGCAGGAGGGGCGTGTAAAGGAATGAGGACATGGATGACATCGGGGAAGCCAACGGGAACCTAGCTTGGCATGTCTTCCATATGGACTTGTAAATGCTATTGGACCCAATAGAACCCCCGGATACTTAATCTCCTTGTTATGCCACAGGAACATATTGGGGTGTAAGGGAGATAGCCATAATTTTTCGATTTCCATCCATTTGATATAGGCCGGGAGAGAGGGCCATGTTGGTATAATACGTAGATGAGTCGCCCAATAATATTTCAAAATGTCCGGGGCGGCTAAACCCCCTCTGTCTCTACTCATTAGCAACACTCCCTTGGCTACTCTGTGACGACCATGAGCCCATATGTACTTAAGGATTGCTGCCTGCAAAGATTTCAATACCCCCAAAGGTACTGCCACCGGAAGCGTCTCAAAGAGGTATAGAAGTTTGGGGAGAATCGTCATTTTGTCCGAGGCTATGCGGCCAAAAAGGGAGATGGAATGTGAGTGCCATTTGTACAGTAGAGCCCTAAGTTCCTGAAGCAGAGGAGGGAAGTTGGCTTGATAGAGGGTCTTGTAGCTTGAAGTCAGGCGGACCCCCAGGTATTTGAGCGAAGAAGCCTGCCACTGGTATCTGAACTGACTTTGAAGTGCCCTCAGGGTATCAGGTCCCACATTCAGTGGTAAGGCCTCAGTTTTGGAGGTGTTCACCTTGAAGCCAGATAGCCTCCCAAATTCCTCCAAGAGGGCAGTCAAACCAGAGAGAGAAGTGCTAAGGTCGGTTAAGGATAAGAGCACGTCATCTGCAAACATAGATATTTTGAAGTCCCTGTCTCTAACCTGGACCCCGGAGATGGAGGGGTGGGATTGAATTTTGGCGGCCAAGGGTTCCATACATAGTATGAAGAGTAAGGGGGATAAAGGGAATCCTTGACACGTGCCATTATAGATGTTGAAGGCCCTGGTTGTCACATGTGGCAGCTTAATCGAAGCAGAGGGGGATGAGTATAGGCCACAAATAGCTTGTAGAAAACTGCCCACTATGCCAAAGGACTTAAGGGTTTCCAACATAAAAGGCCAGCTGAGGAGGTCGAAGGCCTTTTCCGCGTCAAGGCTGAGCAACAGCGCCTCTTTACGTTGCAGGGTGATAACCTCGATAATATCATTGGCCGTTCTGGGATTATCCCCCCCTTGACGGCATGGTACGAATCCCTGTTGGGCGTTATGGACTAACGGCGGGAGCCCGTAGCCCAGCCTATTTGCCAGTAGTTTAGAATAAATTTGTATGTCTGAATTTAATAGGGCAATGGGCCTGTAATTTGCACAGTCCGTTGGATCTTTACCCGGCTTGGGTATAAGGGTGAGGTAGGAATGAGACATAGAACCTGGTATGCTGGCGCCCCCCAAAAAACCATTGAAGACTGAGAGCATATGAGGCATCAATTCACTGGAGAAGGTCTTATAATACGAGTATGAAAACCCGGCTGGGCCATGGGCTTTGCCGTTGGGAAGTTCTTTGATAACTCCCGACAATTCTTCAGCCTCAATAGGGAGATTGAGCGCCGCCCTCGCTTCCTCAGAGCGGCGCGGAAGGGAGCATGAGCTCAAAAAATCCTTAAGTAGCACTTCAAAAGCCAGGGTTCCAGCCTGGGGATCCTTGGGCAAAGAGTATAGCTTGGCAAAGAATTGGTGAAAGATCTCCCCCATAGTTTTAGGGTCATAGGTTAGCGTACCATCAGCACATTTCAAAGTCTGTGGGGTTGAACTGGCCTTCCTTTCCCTCACCGGTCGGGCTAGGAGGGCATGCGCCTTGTTGCCATACTCGTAGAACAACTGCTTCGAATAGAGAAGGAGTTTCTCTACCGATTGCAGGGCCAGATCTTTGAGGCGCGACCTAACCTCAATGATTGAACGTAGGGTGCCTAGGCTTGGACTAGCAAACATCTTGGTCTGCAATTGCCTAAGGCGTTCCTGGAGCGCCTTTTTCTGTTCTTTCGAGTCTTTCCGGAGTCTAGACCCCAGAGATATACACGTGCCTCTCAGGACTGCCTTATGGGCCTCCCAGAGGGTGGAGTCAGAGGTGACCGTGCCTTTGTTTATATAGAAGAAGTTGGTGATAGCACTTCTTATTTCCTCTCTGGTTCTAGGGCGCCTCAGCAGGGAGTCATTCAAACGCCAGTGGCAAGCTCAGGAGTGGGATATACCAGACTTCAGGAGAAGGGTGACCGGAGCATGGTCCGACCATGATATGGGCTCAATTTTAGCATCTCCCATCATCCGCATTGGGGTATTACCAAAAAAAACAGTCAAGACGGGAATGCGTCCTATGCGGGGAAGAGTAAAATGTGAAGGACCTGTCAGTAGGGTTATTGATCCTCCAGAGATCGAACAATCCATGCTTTCTGATTAGCTTACGAAATTCTGTAGAGACCTGCAGCGTACCCTGAGGGATGGGTTTGCCTTGTAATGAGTGCCGGTCTAGAGTGGGGGAAAACACCATGTTAAAGTCACCCCCAACCAGCAAGGCCTCCGGGGGTAGTCGAGAAAGCTTATTGAGAACCCTAGAGAGAAAGCGCACCTGAGATGTGTTGGGCACATAAACATTACATAGTGTCAATGGGGAGCCATGTAGCGAGCCCTGGAGGATTACAAAACGACCCTGAGAGTCTAAGTCAGAACTAATCACCTGAAAAGGGCAGTTCGCTGAGATGAGAATTGCCGCTCCAGCTTTTTCCGGCCACTGGAGGCAGAGAACACCACCGGGAAAGTAGTTTTAACAAAGTTAAATGAACCCTTAAAGTCATGATGGGTCTCCTGAATTAAGACAATATCGGCCTTCAGAGCACGTAATTCCTGTGTAAGTAGGCGACGTTTCGCATTAGTATTCAGGCCTTTGGCATTAATAGTAACACAGTTCACCATGGTCAACACAGGGGGAGGGGAAGAACACTAGGGAAACAGGAAACCAGACAAGGGTGCACAGATACAAAATTTAAAAATTAAACACTAATCAGAGTGTTAAATACCCAGATTTAGATAATGAGGTCAAAATAAGTAGCGTCTTCCGGGAGGGGAAGAATAGAGGGGATCAGAGAGGTTCCCAGGCGGACCCTCCAAAACAACTCGAGGAAGGAGCCACTCGGGGAGTCTCCGCCCCCTTACCTCTACCGCGGAGGCCACGTCCCACAATCCAGGGACCCAAGCCTCACCGGCAGTAGACCCAAAAAACAACCTCGTTGCCCCAAGGTAAAACCAAGAGGGCAAGGATCGTTAAAGTATCCCAAACTGCTATGGGAGAACAGTGGATCAGATAGTGCACACTATCAAACCAATATAAACTGCTCAAAGTGTGGTAATATCAATAGAGGTATTCTAATACCGTGACCAAGTAACCCGATATTTGGCTGAAAAATACGTAACTTATGCCCACTTAATCATTCAGTCACATAACAGAGAGCCCGATAAAGGGGACCTTATACTCAACAGTCCAGAAGAATGCTGGCTCCGCATTAAAGGGGTGGGGCAGGCGGGAGTCGTCTCCCTGCCGGAGTTTCAGCTGCAGATCGCCTCCTCTTCTGGTGCGGCATCCGCCACGTTGGTAATGGCGGGATGGAGAGGGATTCCAGGTCCCAGTCAAGGAGCTGCGGAACGGGTATCTGTAGGGTGTCGCAGAACGGTTGTATGTCCTCGTGGGATCTGAGCATAATTGAACGACCCTCCTTGCGAGCTGTGAGGGCAAAAGGGAAGCTCCATCTGGGATCTGATGCTCCTTAAGTACTTGTCTGTAAGGTGACCCAGGAAAGGTCCTGGAACAGCTGGATTGGCGTGCCTTCAAATTCCAGTGAGCGCTTGGCCCTAGCCTTTGACATGATAGTCTCTTTAAGTGTGAAGTCATGGACGCAGCAAATTACGTCTCGGGGAAGCACCCTTAGGGCGGAGAGCGCGATGGGCTCTGTCTAGCTTAATAGAGCGTGCAGGCTGCTCGCCAAGGACTTCATTAAAGATGGTCGACAGTACCGTTGGGATATCATTATCATTCACGGTCTCAGGGAGGCCCCGAACCCGAATGTTGTTTCGGCGCCCCCTGTTATCCAGATCCTCCACATGATGCCCCATGTCCCGGATTACTGATGCTTGAGCGACCATTGGAGGGTGGATAGCTGATGGGTAATTGCGAGTACTTTCTTGATCCTCATCAAGCACATCCACTCTCTCCACCAAGTGAGTTATGTCCCGCCGTAGAGAGGCAATCTCTTGCTTGCAGGCCTCTCTGACCTCAGATATTAGAGTTTGAAAGTCCGCCCTTGTTGGAAGTAGTTGAAGATAATTAGGCCACTGGGACGGTGGCGGTGGGTACGGAAATACAGGCATTCTTTGGTCGTGCTGGAATGCAGGGGCGTCGGGGCGCAGTGCATGAGGGCTCGGTCCTGGGGAGCCAGAAGGGAAAAGGCCCTGGGAGTCTTCCTGGGAGCTAGCCCACAGAGGAGGTGGTGAGGGCGATGAGTGCTCTGAGACCCTTGAAACCGAACGGTGGGGGCCATGGCCTGGTTGTGCCTCTGGTGTCTGCATGAGGGTGGCTATATGGCTTGCAGGTAGGTGGATTTCAGAGTCCATTGAGGCGGATGGGCTGTGGGGACCCTGATGTGATATGGGGTCTAGGGATCCAGTGGGGGCGTCTGCACAGGGGCTCCCTGTTATAGAGGCAGGCCGTGCATGCAGGGTGTTTGAGGCAGGGGGGGTCGGCATCTCTCAGTATTGACCCTGATTTTCGGGGCTCCCCCTCCGTACCTTGCAAGGATGAGTCCTGCGCCTCCTCTCCAATAAGGCAGGGTGAGGTGGATGCATGCGCCGAGTCCGGGGTTTGTCGGCCGGTGCTGCCAGTCAAGATGGCGCTCACCTCGTGGTGTCCTGGAGCCAGGGCCGGGGAGGCAGGCTGATTGGGGCTTGTCTTAGTCCCCGGGCTGCTGCGCTGGGAGATACCTGGAGTAGAAGCAGGCGTCTTCTTATCGGTGTGCTTCCCGACCGGCAGCTGAAGCGTGCTGAGCCCTGTCTCTGCCCGCCGCGGGTTCTGTGTGACAGAGGAAGATGGCGCTGAGGATGCGGGGAGGCCGCGCTTCGTCCCGCTCCTGGTAAGGAAGCTGTCCATTGTTGTTTTCGGGTTCGGAGGTGCAGGGGTGCCAGCTGAGGTCTTCCTGGGTGCTTGTCTGCTACTCCCCATCTGGTGTTCGTTTGGAGCGGATGGGCAGCGAAAACGGGTCACTTGGGCGCGGAGCTCACCTAGTGTGCGGCCATCCACTGAGCTCTCCGGACACGCCCCCCCACGGCCGTTTTTTTTAAAAAAAACAAAAAACTGAAAAAACAACTGAAAACAGATCACATAGACTTTAAGGCCTCGTTCACACGGCTTATTTTGCCGCGGATAGGCGCTGTACTGCGCGCCGGATTTGCGCTGCAGTACGGCGCCAATCCGTCGGAGTCATTACGGTAATCCACTGCTCTCATAGAGAACAGTGGATTCCGTCGCTCCTCCCCGCTCGGCGAATCCGCCGCGGGGAGAGAAAGTGACAAGCACATTATTTATGGCGCGTACGCGCCGGAAACAATGCATTGTCTAGGGGGCCAGGGAGCGGTGCCCGCGCCGCGCTCCGGCCCGCCCCTTATTCACGGCGGATTTGTGAGCTCAATACGGATCACAAATCCGCCGGGAATAAGCCGTGTGAACACGGCCTAATAGTAAAAATGTTCTGTAGTTTCCACAGAACTTTTTTTTTCTGTTCGTTTTTGCTGCCTGTCGTTTTTTGAAATATGTTGCAAAAAAACGACAGAGCAGAGCAGAAAATTTACTATTGGAGTATATGTAAAGCGACGGATGTTTTTTTTTGCAGAAATACACAGCAAATATAATGCTGTGCATTTCTGCAAAAAAAACGCAAAAAACGTGCCAAAAAACGGTCGTTTTTTCAGCAGCTTTTGACAGGCAGTGGACAAAAAACTCGGTTTTATAACTGTTTTTAGGATTTGGTTTTCAGTGAGTTTTTTGTCCACTGTAGTGTAGACCTAGCCTTAGGTCATATAACTTAGCGAAAAAAACACACTGCTTTTGATGCTGATAGCAAGTCTGTCTCTCTATGTATTCCTATTAGAACAACGTTAAACGTCCCATAGGAATGCATAAAGAGATTCACTTCTGGGTCACACAACCATGCTGTGTGTACAGTGGCAGCAGGGAGACATCCTAAATTTAGCTGAAGGTAAGCAAAATTGCCGGCACTACTGAATACCTAGGAGTTATTTCTGATCAACTAAGGCAAAAAAAAAAAAAAAAGACAACAGCCCTGGACTGGTCCTTTATTGTCATCATTGACCGTAATATATAATTTACTGGGAAATGAAAAAAGAACAAACAATTCTTTGTGGGGTGGAATATGGAAAACGCATTTACGTCAATTCTGTGGGAGTTTAATTATTATGTAATACACTGTTCAGTATAAATAACATATTTGTATTTTGCAGGACAAAAATATTCTGGCAATACCAAATATTTTTAGTTTTTGTTATGTTTTAGTACTTTAAGTTCTTTTACAATTCACGCGACCAATAACTTTTTGTTTTCCCACCTATGGATGTGAGGGCTCTTTTCTTGTGGGCGGAAGTATAATTTTTATTGGTACAATTTTGGGTTACACACAATTTTTTGATCACTCTTATTTCAGTGTATTATATAAATAGTATATATATACATAATATATATATAACACACACACAACATTTAATATATTTTGTCCGTTAGTACTTGACCACTGGAGCATGTATCACTTCATAAAATTTAAATATATATAAAATATATATATATATACACACACACTCCCGGCCCCTTTTTTGGGAACTTGCCCAACCTTTTTAACCTTAATTTCTAATCACCAATCACAGGGCGGCAAAACCATGCATTTGGGGCCTGTAAACATGGAAAGACAATCCCTGCATTTCAAACCAGCATCAGTATGGGGAAGAAAGTGATTTGAGTCCCTTTGAACGTGGCATGGTTGTTGGGGCCAAAAAGGGGCGGGTTAGTATTTCAAAACTGCTGATCCCCTATTTTCCCCCCAAACCCATCTCTGGGGTTTACAGAAAATGGTCCGAAAAAGAAAAAACATCCATGGCGGCATCCTGGGGGGGAAAATGCCTTGTTGATGCCGGGGGTAAAAAGGAAAAAGGCAAAAATGGTTCGAGCTGATAAAAAGGCAACATGACTCAAATAGCCACCCGTTACAACCAAAGGTAGGCAGAAAGCACCTGAACGCACATAGGCAACTTTGAGGCAGAGGGGTACAGCAGCGAAGACCACACCGGTGCCATTTTCCTTTTTAGAAGAACGGGAAACTGGGCTAAAAATTTCCCAAGCCACAAAATTTGGGACAGTAGGTTTGGGAAAAAAAAACTTTGCCTTGGCCCTGATAGTCCGATTTCTGCTGCGAAATTGGGAGGTAGGGTCAAAAAATTGGCGTCAACAACAGAAAGCAGGGCCACCTGCCTTGATTAACGGTTCAGGCCCTGGTGGTGGTTGTCAGGGTGTGGGGAAAATTTTTCAGGCACTTTTGGGCCCCTTGGTACCAATGGCACGTTGAAACACCTTGTGGAATCTATCCCACGAAGAATTGAGGCAGTTTGGGAAAAAGGGGGGTCCAACCCCCTTACTAGCATGGTTTTCCAATAAAGGGGCCCCGGGAGTTGTGTGTATATAATATATATATATCAAATATATATAAAAAATTAAAAAATATTTTAAAAATATATTAAACACACACATTTAAACATGTACTTTTAGTCCCGTTAGAGTACTTGACCACTAGGGAGCATGATCACTTGCACATTGTTCTGAAAACAGCACAATTGTCTCTGTGTTATGCTGCCCTCAGTATCACAAACAGAAGCCAAGTGACATGTTTCATTTTAAAAGGACCTGCAATGCTATTGATATGTCTATTTTTGAAAATACTTGTGCCCCTATGAAATAACAATTCTGGAGCATCTTCTCTTATAATCCTGTGTTGTGCTTTTCCTCTGTTACTCCTCCTACAAATAGATTATCAATCTGTCATCTATGTGTTACCAAGAAGAGGCGGGGAAGGGGAGACTGTTCGATCAGCGCCAACAGTCAGTTTAAACAGGGACACACTCCTCTAAAAACTGGAATGGCAACACCCAGTTGACAGATTCAGTAATAGAGCCAACACCTGCTATATACAGTAAATTCTGGACATACTGTATGTTGTATGTATGGTGCAAATTAAACTACACGGATTAAACTAATAAATCATTTTTTCCACTGTATCCTTTGTTGATTTGAAGACTACCACTTTTTGTAACTTCTAGTATTGAGTTGTGGATTGGGAGAATTACTATTAGTACTGAGTGGTGGGTTGGGAGAAGTTCCCCTGGTGTCTGGTACCCGTTGCCTCGAAAAGTGTGAAATTCAGGTTTATGTTAAAGAGGTTGTCTCACTATGAAAATCATAGTTTAAAATGAGGGTATCAAAAATGTAAGCATGTACGTCCTTGGTTACTATTAGGCCATGTTCGCACGGCTTAATTGCGGGGCGTAATTACGCCCCGCAAGTACGCCGTGCGGACTGGGGTGGGAGCTGGCGGCCGGCACCTCGCCGGCCCATAGACTATCATTACATGTGGCGCGTATACGCCGCTGGTAATTCACATGCCACTGATCTCATCCGCGGCAGATACGCCGAGCAGGGAGAGGAGACGTAATCCATAGTTCTCTATGAGAACTGTGGATTACTGTAATGACTGGGCCGTATTCCAGCCCGTAATTCGCGCAGCACGCTGCGAATTACGGGCTGAAATACGTGCCCAAATAAGCCGTGTGAACATGGCCTTACCGAAGTGCTATGGTTTATGAGAATGGGCTGCTTTATTTGTGCTTAGCAACGGTGCTTGAGCTCTGTGATATACAAATCATATAAACCTATATATCCCAAAGCTCCACTTCTTTCCCTCTAACACACCCTGCTCTCAGACGCAGTAGCATAAACTCCCTGACAGGTTCCCTTTAAAGGTAATTAGTAAGACAAGAAAATACGCCTTTAAAGAGGTATGTACGTTCTCTCATTAGCGCTTTTCAGCGCTGCAGGTCAGCTGGTAGATCACTATGAGCTGACCATCTCAAACAATAGAGAGGGTAACGCTTAGGCTAAGTTCACACGGCATCTTTTAGACTGTATTTCGGGGTGTAATTGCGCTGCAATACGCTCCAAAATACAGCCTTTAATTACGTTAATCACCGCTCTCATAGAACTGTCTTCCCTGCTGCGCTCTGAACGCCAGCAGAAATAAGTGACATGTCACGTCTTTACAGGGTATACGCGGCTGGGATATTGACAGTGAATGGGGCCGGACTCTAGCTGAACAGCTCATTCTTCTAAACCAGTGTTTCTCAACTCCAGTCCTCAAGACCCACCAACAGGTCATGTTTTCAGGATTTCCTCCGTATTGCACAGGTGATGTAATTATTGTCAGTGCCTTCTGCGCAGGTGATATAATTGCTGTCAGTGCATTCTGCACAGGTGATATAATTGCTGTTAGTGCATTCTGTGGGAAATCCTGAAAACTTGACTTGTTGGTGGGTCTTGAGGACTGGAGCTGAGAAACACTGTTCTAAACACATGGCATCAGGCGGCGCACACAGGTACGCACCACAAGACGCCGTGTGAACATACCCTTACGCTCGTCCTCTCCATTCATTTCAATGGGAGTTTTGAATCTGAGTGGTTCTGCAGTTCCGAATTTCTATACAAATGAACATGGAGGACAAGTGCAAGGACTGCCCTCCCATTCTCTGAGACAGTCAGCTTATAGTGAGCTGCTAGCTGACCTGCTGTAGCGCTGATAGGAACACCCCTTCAAAGGGGTATTGCCACGATGTAATGTTGACGTGGGATCCTCCAAAATGGGTTTTTAATCACTTTTCTAAATATATGTGATTACAAAAATTGCAGCCTGAGAGAGCTACAGGCTGCCTTACATGCCCTTGGTTACTTCAAAGAGTCTATTAGATACAGCCTGACAAGAGCTGGACAGGCTTGCACAGAGCTTTTTATCTGATGAGACTGAGCTGCAGAAGTTTTTAAGGCACCGGGTAGCAATATGTTTTCTTTTGTATACAGAATAAACTAGTTGTAGTGTTATTAGATACCTGCTTTATCTGATGACAGAAAACATGAAGAAGCTTTCAAGCTGCTGTGTAGAATAGGTGTTCTCTTTTGTATATAGAATCCACAAGTTATAGTTTGCTTATTTCAGTGAACATGTCACAGGAGCAGCAGCTTATGCAGCTTGTTCTCTGGCTGTGTGTGTGTCTCTCTTTCAGCTCCATGATTTGTTTACATTACATTAGCATCTTAGCAGATAAGGCTGTGTCTTGCTGTATTGACAATCCACTCTTGTACCATTTATTATTTCACTTAAGTTTTGAGACACTCCCTTGGATTCCTCACTCATCCCCTCCCCCTCTCCCCTGCAGCTTCATGACTCAGCGTGATTTGTTGACATTCTGCCTGTACTAAGGAGAGACCTACCTAAATGGTCTCTTGGCAAATCCCCTTTAAGTAGGTTCTGTCCCCCAGTTGTCTGCCAAAAATGGAAGAGATCAGGAGGAAATCGACACCATTGTTCTCTGTAACGTTGTGGAACTAATAATCAACATTCATTAATAAACTATAAAATATTACTATTAACATACTCTTCTTAGAGATCTATAAACATTTCAATTTCTAATGGATGTTTTGTAATCATACGTCTTATATAATACATAGCGTATCTTTCTTGTAAACACTTTTTTCATTATATTGTATCTGCGTTATAAGCAGTGAGTTTTACAAAGCACTGGTAGACCTTGTGTCCTTGAAATATGATTAACTGCGGAACAAGCAATATGTTGCCGGGTGATAAATAGGCAATTGGAATGGTTTAAAGTTTTAAAAGTGCTTTAGGTTAAGTTCTAAAAGACAGTATTATCTCTATTTTAGATTACTGGCAACGCTAGAAAATAACAGTGCAAGCCTGTTCCAGCTCAACTGCTCACCTACATAAAGAATGATCCATATTCTTTTATCTAATGCCTTCACAAAAGCCAGCTTCTCAATGATAGCTGCTGTTGAGAGAAAACAGTCATTAGTGTTTAAAGATTTTTTATTATACTGTTTCTACCTTCTTTTACATGGCTATTAACTAATGATGAGAGAAAATCAGCATATTCAAAGGAAAGATGGCTTCCCACTGTGCCAGATTTCAGCCGGATGAGACAAGTGGAGACTAAACATAAGTGAGTAATTATCATGCTCTTCAGACATACAGATGTGCTAACAGTAGCAGAAGATTTTCCAATATGTTGGGACGCCTTTTACAGATGAACAGATTGTTCCCTTTTTGTTTTGAACAAAAGGGCCAGATAGCCCCGCTGTGCCATCACTACAGCGAGAACTCAGAGTCTGGGTCATATCACTACCAGAGGAATTGTGGCATGTATGGCCAGCTGCACCCACAGTTATTGTATGACGGTATTTGTTGTCTTCACCAGGAAATTCTTTATAGTGCTCACTAGATCTTTTGTAATACACACTACAAAAAGACAGACAGACACTCCTTTGGCTTATGTCTACCCACATACCCCCGACCTGCAGACACTTCTCTCGCCTCCATCCACATTGGAACTTCCAGTGTTTGGGTCGGGACACTCACACTGCCTCCTATCAGCTGAAGGCCGCTTCACACACGGTGGGGAGGAGGCCACACACAAAATGCCCAGGTGACGCAGAAGACAGGTCCGATTACCTGCAGCCTCACCTCCTGCACACACCGGCCGAAGACTGTATACACAGGGGGCTGAAGAAATAGTGGGCAGTATATACAGAGAGCCCTATACTGAGCTGTATATACTTTAAGTTGAACATGTAGGAGACAGGATGTACAAAATTAAGGTTCGGCGTTACGGTTTTAGTCTATAAGGCAAAACTTAACTTAAAGGGGTTGACTCACTACAAAGAATAGCTTTCAAAATGTAGGGAACACTAAATGAAGACTTTTTCCAAATATATTGCGTTGTTCATCTTTGTTAGTTAAGGAGCTACAAGTGATTTTATCACCTTCCTGGCTCTCTGGTTCCCCTAGTGACCGACCCTGCTGTTTGTTCTATCTGATAGCAGGGAGTCATTACATAGGTCAAGGCAGCACAGAACTCCAGACAGTGACAGTTTGTTTTCATCTGATCTTTCAGACAAAACACTAATTACTCTACTGTTTACATTAGCTGAGAAGCTTCTCAGACCTCAGAGAAGGTAATTTAGCTAATAAACAGAGAGGTCTGAACACACGGAACTCATATGCTAATTACAGACAGCTTGACCAGGAAGTTACAGAGCAAAGCAGCGTTATTTCATTCATGCATCCTATGAAACTTTGAGATGAGACAACCCCTTTTCAGTACAAAAGGAAGTTATTCTGGTTACAAGTGATGAAATCCAATCCTATACTTGCCATACAAAGCCTTTGTACGCATTGGCATCTGCTTATTTTTACAGGAACCATGACATACCACTGATCTGTCTTGCCATAGATACTAACTTATAAGGGTATCAGATGTTATTTTTATTTAATTACATTGTGCTATTATATTCCAGAGTGCTGAAAAGAGATTGCCATTATTTACTTTAGTCTCCATATACCAAGTCCTGGCCAAGTGCTTATTATGGAATACAACAGTTAAAACTTAATTGCCAAGTTCTCTCCAACTTCAGCAGCAAATCGTCCATAAATCACACAAGGACTAGATAGCCTTTTTTCAAGCTTGAGAAAGTAACCAGAGTTTTCCAAAACCTCGCTGCTGCTTAGTTCAGCTATAGACACGCTGACAGCTCTGGATAATGGCAAAGATAAATGCCATATATATGATGGACGAATACTGAAGCCTTGTGATAGAAGGAGGTTATACAAGTTTCAATTTTGCTTCAATGTGCTTTATTCACTGTATATGTTAAATATTATATGTTTCAATTGATAAAAAAATTTTTTTTGAAGATAATAGAAATATTTTTTCACTATCTAACCCTTGTGTGGTTCATGGATTATTTACTTTAGTCCCCATCAATATTTTTTGGGGTATCTGGGGGGAAACCACTTAAACATGGGGAGAACATAGAAACTATATGCAGATGCTCCCCATGTTGGGATTTGAACCCAGAACCCCAGCGCTGCTAGATAACAGTGCTAACCAATGAGCCACTGCGCTGCCCAACCATACCCAAAGTATGTCTGTCAGGTCTCCCTTTTATTAAAGAGAAACAAAAACCTTACAAGAGTTAAAGGGGTTGTCTCACTACATCAATTCATCTTACCTCCTGTTTTCCTGGTTTCATTTTTGAACTCAGGGGCAATTTACTGGCTATTACTGGTCTACAGTGAGGAGCTGCTGAGGACACCAGGTCTGTAGTTATAGCGACCAGCGCTGACTGCCTATCAGGAGAAATAAAACAGGTCTGTAGCTATAGTGACCAGTGCTGGCAGCCTATCAGGAGAGATGGAACAGGTCTGTAGCTATAGCGACCTGAGGAGCTGATGCAGCCCTTATAAGAAGGGATAACTAGGAATAGGTAGGACACTGTTAATGGACACATATTGCAAAGTGACTTGTTTCTGCAAGATCTTTAACATAAAAAGCAATCCTTGTATTGAGACAACCCCTTTAAGAACCTGTCATGTCCCTTAGGGCGCGTCCCCACGGCATACTACGAACACCGGCTGTTTTGCGGCCGTCCCCACGGCCACAGGGGGGGGGGGGGGGGGTGTGGCTTTTCTATGCGATGAGCTGAGAAAAGCCATCCCCCTTCACAAGCACAGATTCCGTCCGAAAACCGAACGGAAGATTGTGCTTCTATGTTTTGCCGACGGACCGCCGGCGGCAAAACCCGTGCAGTGGGGACTGCTGCACGGGTTTTCCATAGAGCACAATTGTGCTCATTTTCAGCCGGTTTTTCAGGCGGTCTGAAAAACCGCAAACCGGCTGAAAAAACGGCCGAAAACCCGTGCCGTGGGGACATGGCCATAGTGTATTTATCCTATTACTAAAGGCACTAGTAACAAGCCTGAAACTTTTCAGATTTCCCTGTTTGTTGGCTCTTACAATGCTTCAAAAAATATTCCTTATATATTTTGGATCCTTGGCTACAACTCCCATCTTCCCTTCGCTACAGTGGGTTCCTGTGAGCCGTGCGACCGGTCCTCGTTGTGGGTGAGCTGGTGCCATTCCTCTTTTGTATTTATTCTATGCAACACGTACTTTCAGATCAGGACAATTAACCATTTGTCTATTGTTATATTGGCTAATTGTGAGGGAACCAGTCATATCATTAGGTAGACAGACCCACTATTCACAGTCACTTATGTCACAAACTAATGACATTTTATAAAAATCTGTTATCTTGGCAGCGCAGCACTAGCAGAGGAGTCCACAATATTCATGAGAGGTCACTTGCCCCGTCCACCCCTACAGTTGATTGACTGTTTTATTTATTCAAAGTAATAAGTTAAAAGAAAAAAAAAATACTCAAAAGGTAAATGGTGTTGTAAAATAGACAAGATTTTTATTGAAACATATCACACTAAAAAAAAGGGAAAACGACCTTAAAGAAGCGCAAAGTCAGGTATATACAATGTATTATCTTGTTTATTCACATACCTAGTATTGGTGTATGATGATTATAGCACAACATTGTGATCATAATTCATATCATATTTGTTTGCTAGCCTCAGTTACTAGCATATATCCTAGAGCACATTATATGATAAACTAATATCTATTGGTTTTGTGCACAATTTTATGAATATTTTTTATTATTATTTTTTAAGCGTTATGTTTCAATAAAAAATTGGTGATGTTATTTAGGCTATGTTCACATGGCGTAATTGCGGCGCGTACAGTACGACCGCAATTATACCGGGTGCTTTGGGAGTCGCGTTAATACACGCGTAGTCTAGGGGTGGGGGGGAGAGCGGGCTTGTAGCCCCCGGCCCCATTGACAGTCATTACTTGCGGCACGTATTAAGTTTTCATAGAGAACTATGGATTACCGTAATTTCGGCGTGCATCTCACCCGTATTAGAGCGCAAATACGCTGCGAAATGCGCGTCGAAATTAGCCCGTGTGAACATACCCATACACTTCTCAAGCCAACCACCCTCCTTCTCCCCTCAAGAAAAAAATCCAAATAATGGTCACATATAGCTAGTCAATATGTAGGTGTATTTAAAGAAATAAGTAGAAAAAACTGTCAATGATCGGCATCAGTGGAGGGGGAGAGGGGTGTCGTTTTAAGTGGATAATCATGAATATCATGGACTTACTAAATGGGTACTACAGAGATGAGAACTTAAATGGGTTGTCTCACTCCATCGATTTATCCTACCTCAGTCCCATTTTCTCAGTTTCAACTTTGACTCAGGGGCATGATTACTGGCTACTACTGGTCAGCAGTGAGGAGCTGTTGAGGACACTAGGTCTGTAGCTATAGCGACCTTCCCTTGCAGCCTATCAGGAGAGATCAAACAGGTCTATAGCTATAGCGATTTGAGAGGCTGATGCAGCCTATACAAGAGAGGATATCTAGTAATAGGTAGGACATGGTTAATGGACATATATTGCAAAGTGACTTGTTTTAGCAAGATCTTTAACATAAAAAAGCAATCCCTGTAGTGAGACAACCCCTTTAAATTCTCTAAAATGCAGTTACTTAGCAGCATAAGTAACACATAAGAGTCCGTCACTGCCCTATGGTGCACTCAGTGAAGGCAGTATATGGCACATGACAGGTTCCCTTTAAGTGTGAACAGTATAAAACACAGTATACATTTTTCCGATATAAGTCTCAGTGTTAGCATTACATTATCACTACTAAATTGTGAAATCGATGACATTAGCATAATCAGTCTTCCATACATTATCTGTAAGGTATATATGCATGTAATAAGAAATTCACATCTGCATCAGGAATGACATCTAATTCCCGCAGCACAATCTGTACCAAAGATCTACAGGCTGCTAACATTTGCACTGTTGGTTTGTCAGTAACTTATGAAAGATCACTATATTTACTATTTTGCCATAGGCAAATTTAAACTCTATCAGTTCTCAATCTATAAAACACTAAAACGTAACTTTTATTATGTATAACACTTAACTTCGATACACACTATTTAAAAACCTGATTTCTAACCTCTCAATTTATCCCTTTCTAATTGTGAAGGAACAACTCCTTTTCTATTATCAAGTCTGGTGGAACACTACCTATTAACAGGAAAACCTTATATATACAGTAATTTACTAACTCCAATAAGGGATCCAAAACATCCCACTTGGGCAGTCGTCCCTAATCTAATGGACATAAAACATATAAGGTTTCCTCGTGAGACCCTCTGCAGCGGGTGATACTGTAGACAGAGGTGAGAAATCACAATTTAAAATGTCATGCCTGACTATTTAACTTATGAAAGGCCATGTTCACACGGCTTAAAATGGGCCGTAATTCGGTCCGTAATTACGTGCCGGAGTGCGCAAATTATGGGCTGAAAACGTCCCAGTCATTACGGTAATCCACAGTTCTCATAGAGAACTATGGATTACGTCTCCTCTCCCTGCTCGGCGAATACGCCGAGGGGGGAGAGAATTGATATGTGAATTACCAGCAGCGTATACGTGCCGCTGGTAATGCAAGTCTATGGGCTCACTCCCCCGCCCCACCCCCGGCCACACGGCGTAATTGCGGGGCGTAATTACGTCCCGCAGTTAAGCCGTGTGAACATAGCCAAAGGGTTCCCTAAAATACTCAAGGAAACATTCATATTTACTACAAGTTGGGAACGGTCCCCTTTTTTGGATTCCAACAACTCAAAGGGGTTTTATCGTTACAAAGATCATGTCTCAGATTATGGGGACAGTAAAAATAAGCACTTTTGTAATTGGGTTGCATTACCTCTGTCACTTGGTTTAGCAGATATCAGCTTCTCTGTAAATCTGTATTCTGTTTCTGCTGTTGCTGGTCGGAACGCCCCCTGGTCGATTCCCTAGACACACCCCCTGCACTGTGATTGGCTGGCTGACATTTCATTCAGCCTGTTTGGATACGCCCCTAGACAGGAAACGCCCCGGCCATGCCCCCTGCGCTGTGATTGGCTGCCTGCATACTCTGTGTTTACTCCCCTCTGAGCTGTTAAAATTGATAGTGAAACCAAGGTCTGCTGGCTCAATGTACATCTCCCAGCTCTAGAGTGATGATCTGGGCAATTACTGGCTGTTTAAGGGGCTTTTGCCAAGAGGTTGATTCACCTCCTCACAGGTCCAGTCCTTAAGCTGCTACTTGGAAAAGAAGGCGTTCTGTTCCTCAGATCGAATGCAAGCCCCGCCTCCTTATGATGTTATCAGCTGTAGTGTATAACATAAGGATTCAACACTTTGTCTGTATTAGCTGCTTGTGTAGTGCAGTGCGATCAGCCCTGCAAGACAGAGGTTGGGAGTTCAAGCCCCATCAGTATTTTTTTTGTTTCTTTTATAAATTGTACACATATGTAAAGATATGAAAATATATGTGTAGACATCTATAATTTTATTTATATACACACACACACACACAAAGCTCCCCTATATAGTGTCCCATCCTCACAGTAGTCACACCGAGCACTTCAAACATCTGTGATACAATGCATATATTCTGGGGGATGAGAAATGATATAGGGGAGCTATGTATGTGTATATATATCATTATAGAGATTTACATATATATTTTAGGTCTCTCTACATATGTGTAGAATTTAGGGGGGGGGGGGAAATATACCCTGTGAGGGGACTAGAACTCCAAACCCCTTCCTTGTAAAGCCAACACTCTACCACTACTCTACCAGGCCAAGTTATTACAGGTTGGGCAGGGTCTTGTCTCAAAGCTGAGTGCTTCTCCCCCCATTTTCACTCACATGTCACTGACAGGAAGCAGAGGTCTTTACTTGAAGCTGACATTTGTCCTTGTAGTTGAGTAAAGGTCTCTGCCTGTTGTCAGTACAATTTGGGTGAACACCACTAGAAGTGAAAGCTGCTGGCTTTCAGTATAATTTGTGTGATAAGAGATATAACAGGTGTTTGGGGAGCCTGAAGGGTGCAGACATAAGAA
The DNA here is from genome assembly GCA_025379985.1 of Phyllomedusa bahiana. NCBI lineage: Eukaryota > Metazoa > Chordata > Amphibia > Anura > Hylidae > Phyllomedusa > Phyllomedusa bahiana. The sequence goes on from JAODAL010005077.1 coordinate 125,160, forward strand.
GCATGCAGGAGCTACAGAGCTGTTATATCTAGACAACCTTCTGCTTCTACTGCCTAACCCAGAATGATGATGTCACAGGTCTTCAGTGAGGAGAGACACGCCTCGTGGGAGGGGAGACACGCCTGCTGAGAGGAGAGACACGCCCCTGGATTTCAAACTCAATCTGAGAAAATTAGCTGAACAGCCCGAACAGCTCAAACGATAAAACTCCTTTAAAGCAGTGAGCTGGTCTTAGGGTTGATTTTTCTATGATGCTAGGTACCAATATACAGAATTACATACTCTCCTCAATACGGTCCAACAATAACCTACTGAGTTAGGCTCGGGCTACACAATAATAATGGTTACAAAAAAGACAATTGTATTTGTGTATCAAGTGGTAAGTTTCATTTATTTATAAAATAAGGAAACACAATTCTGAATGCACCCAAATCCTTCTACGCATAGGAGCCCAATAGGAGTCCATTATTGCCATGTGCCTTGTGTAGTAAAATGTAGATAAAGAACTGGGAGCCAGTCATGTCCATCTACTATGCATCATCCAGCCCTGGCATTCTGTTAGCAACACAGTTATACAGGATAGGACTTGTACCAAATCACCACACCCTAGGCACTCACTACATAAAATACACATCAAGGGTCAAGCGACCCAGCACTATTAACAGGTGTCATAAAATAACAAGCTTTGTCTTGTAACAAATGCTCTTCCATCAGTCACCCAATGTCCTGCCTATGGATTTCTGGTGTATACACACTTATGTGACTACCCTGACCAACACTGCCTCTCTAACATCAACCAGAACTTGTTAAAAGTAAAAGCGGACTAGTAAAGTCCACTAACAATCTATTGAGTACATTGATACGGCCCCTGACAGTCAAATTTAAGCAACAAAAATACTCTGGTAAGAGATGGAAGATCTCTGTTTGCATTGAGTAACAACTACTCTAAGCGTATGTACACATGGTGTGTTGGGTCCGTGTGAACATACGCTTTTAGATGCGTCTAGATGGACCCAAACCCGCATCTAACAATGAGCAGTGTGAGTTTACACTGCTCGCAATATAAAACACGTATCGGCGTTCACACGAGTGATTGGTGATGGTTGTTACATTGCGTCTTTCGGATCCGTTCCAAGAATTGACAGGTCAATTCTTGGTCCGAAAGACGCAGCAGGAGCCCTATTTAAATCCATAGGGTGCGATCCTGCTGCATCCAACGTGCATCCAAACACGCAGCTGCGTGTTAGATCCGATCGACGCTACGTTTTTGGATGCGATTTTTGGATTCCACACGGATCCATAAACACTGTGTGAACATGCCCTAAGGAGTGTTGACCCAATCCAGAAAAAACAACGAAATTGTGATTTTGTGTTGTAATAAAGATTGATATATGTTTTTTTATGGGAATCTGTCCTACTTGTTTTTTTCTTGAGTGGTTTAATATGTTCATTTTGAAGTGTTTAGTACCATTTGAATTTGATTCAGATTTAAGGGTATTAGCCTATATACCCAGTATCAAATGTTTCTAAGGCCTTCTTTTGTGATATTTACTCTAAGGCCATGTTCACACGGCTTATTTTGGGACGGATTTGGTCCCGTATTCCACGCCGTACTGCGCGAACTACGGCGCAAATCCGTCCAAGTCATTACGGCAATCCACAGTTCTCATAGAGAACTATGGATTTCGTCTCCTCTCCCCTTTCGCGAAATACGGCGAGCGGGGAGAAAGTGACATGCACATTATCCCGGCGGGATACGCGCAGTGGATAATGGTTGTCTATGGGGCCGGCGAGCAGCCGGCCCCTCATGCCCCGCCCCCACTACACGGCACCCGGCGTAATTGCGGGCGAAATCCATCCCCGCAATTACGTCGGCAATAAGCCGTGTGAACATACCCTAAGGAGTGGTTTCAAAGTTATTTTTTTTCTCTAAAAATTTGTTACAAAAGAATTAAAAATCAATAAAACATTTTTCAAAAAGGGGTTGTCCAACTAATAAAAATGAGATTAAAAAAAATACTAAAAACGGGGCCAAATTACATCAGAGGTAAAAGAAATAGAGCACTGAAGCTGCTGACAGTGTTCCTGGTCCCCATCTACTATCAGTCCCTCCCGGACAGTACACACACATTGCGACCAGTCACTGACATCATGGCACATGCGTCTTTTACTTCCTGAACGATGTCAATGAAATGTTACACGACCGCACACTGTTGAGAGGACTGGAAGCAAGCGAGATCGTAGTCACCACCTGCAGCTCTATACGTTGGATCAGTGGTGAGCGCATAGGAAAAACATTTTTTCTTTCATTTCATGCATTTAAAAATATCACAAGGAATTATGGGAAAGGAGCTGAGAAGCTCAAGCGCCCTCTATTGGATGTAACAAATCCCCAATTTGCTTTTGACCCACTGGGGCTTGAGAAAGCAAAAGGGATATTTAGCCAAGCCAGTATCTCTCATCTGCAGACAGCTGTTTCGGGATGTTCGTCCCTCATCAGTGGAGAGCAGAGTGATACTGGCTGGCTGGGTGGGAGGCAATGAGTGGCTCAGAAAGGGGGAAATCTCTCTGTGGGGAGAGCAACAAATGGTGTGCAGAGTTTTGAATTGCCTTTTTGCCCTCTACCAAGCATCTGCATATCACAAGGCACTATGGGAAAGGAGCTGAGAAGCTGAAGCGTCCTCTATTTGATGTAACAAATCCTCAATTCGCTTTTGACCCACTGGGTCTTGAAAAAGCAAAAGGGATATTAGCCAAGCCAGCATCTCTCATCTGCAGACAGCTGTTTCGGGATGTTTGTCCCTCATCAGTGCAGAGTAGAGCGATAAGGCAATTCAAAACTCTGCACACCATTTGGTGCTCTCCTCACCTCAAGGAGAGATGTTCCCCTTTCTGATGCATTAAAAAAAATTGTAGCTGGAAAACCCTCTAAAAAAGTTGTGAATTGAATCAGCTCCTCTCAGCAGGTCAGGAAGGGATTAAAATAGGGGAAAAAAGCCTCACCTTTGAAACCCGCTTTGTTTCTTATGCTTCTGGCCAATGATGTCACAATTGTTACACGACTCTGCAGCCAATCAAAAGCCTCAGTGGCTATTGTGCTGCTCATCTAGGAAGAGACTAGTGAGACCCGGCAGCGGTAGCTGCGCTAGAATGAAGCAGCTTTAAAAGTGAGAGTTTTTTATTTTCCTATTTTTTTCTATTTCAGACCCTGACCTGCCGACAGGATTTCCAACCCCAAATTCACAGAGAGGTTTTATAATAGAATAGACAACCCCTTTAAAAACGGAAACCGTGATACAGGGATATGTTGTTCAGTTTTATGGGACTTTAGAAGGCAACGGCTGGTCACAGCGGTGACATAGCATTGGACAACAGGAATGGGCAGAAAACCCTCGTAACCGGGGGGCAGAGGAACAATGCTACATTTAAAAGGCAAACCTACGGTTGCTCTTTAATTAAAAATGCCTCCGTCAATGCTCAGCTTGTTACTTCAGCAAATCCATGTCCCGGCCAATGTACACAGCTTTGTAAATAAAGTGTCTTAAGTGTTTGCATTGTAATGTAAAGATCAGATTCCTCATGTTACCAAGATTTTAAAAAGACCACCATTTAAAAAAAAAAAAAAAAAATGCACATAAAAGGTGGCTGAAATATCTGTGATGTATTCTCTAAACTCTCTGCGGCTCATTTCAATAGCTCCTTTCCCTGACAGACCGTAAACATGAAAAGGGACATGTAACAAGTACCCTATCATTAGGATGTAACATGTAGCCTACCATTAGGATTCCAGGGAAGCTGAAAGTGTGAGATCTGTCCATGTCCCTCACTGACATTGATGTAAAACAGAGCAGAATTAGTTGGTCCTGGATGAACAATTCCTTTATGTTATCCATAAAAACTTGCCCCTCTAAAGTGAACCTGCCCAACCCTGCTCCAAATCAGATAAAGTAGGATAACAGGAAGCTCCTATTCTCTTCCTTCATCATGTCCTGCACTTACATAGCTGAGCAGGTTCAGCTTCAATGGGTAATCCAGCCACAAACATTCTCTCTTAACGTAGCAAGTCTGGGGTAAAAAGTTAAGTTTTCTTATCACAATTATTAGGTTTAAACATGTAGGCAAAGGTAAATAACTATTATCAAATACATTGCTGTTCTGATTTGACTTTGTTTAGGAAAAAGAGATTTTATCTTCTGCTTGTTTAAACAAGATTCCCTAGGTTACCAACCAGCTCTCTCTGCTGTCATTGCTCCAGCAGCCTTGTCCAACCATCATGACTCACTCCTTGCTGATTGTTCTCTTCAGCACAGGAGCTTGTTTATCTATGCTACTGACAAACTTTTATCCTTTAGGCTATGTTCACACAGCTTAAATTGGGATGTATTTTGCGGCATACTGCGCTCAATACGGTCCGATATACGTCCCAGTCATTACGGTAATCCATAGTTCTCATAGAGAACTATAGATTATGCCTCCTCTCCCCACTCGCACAATACGCCGCGGGGGGACATAAGTGACATGTCAATTACTAACGGCGAATACCCCGCGGGAGTTGGCGCGAGCTTCCGAAGTCCTGGCGTAATTGCGGGGCGTAATTACGCCCGCAATTATGCCGTGTGAACATACCCTTAGAGCTCTGTAGCCTTGTGCACTACAGTTTAGAAGTGTCCTTCTAACAGGCTCAGCTAGGAATAGCAGAGCTGATTGCCAATCACTGCTTTAGAACCATCCACAGCCTGGCAGGAAGTGTGAGTTTGAAGCTGGCCATGAAGAGCAGATTCTGTGAAACAGCATGGTGAGAACACCCACCCACTCCACTTTGAAGAGTCCCAGGATACACTTTTCTGCACTTCTGGCATCTGATGCCGACACAGAGAATGTCACACAGGAGATGTCCGCTCTCCATTCACTGTGGTGGAGAGTGAGAAGACAGGGCTTCCCGCTCTCCACCACAGTGAGTGTATAGAGAGTGGGCATCTCCTGTGTGTCATAACGATCCTGTGACGCTGCAAAGGGGCAGCTGCAGAAAATAAGTATAACTTTTTTTTTTACCACGACTTGGTGCCAGTTACAGATCATTCCTCATGGCTGGAATACACCTTTAAAAGGAACCTGTCACATAGTTTATGCCCCCTTGCTGAGGACAGAACAAGCTAGTGTTAGACCTGCTGTTTCCAGTGCTGTGCCCCTTATTCTGTAAGTTGCTGTAATTTTAGAGCATTTAATGCTCAAATCTTATTTATGAGCAGGTGTTCGCCCCGCCCACCAAAGGTTAGCCCCGCCCACTGACAGTTATTCACATGTTGCTACCTATTCAAAGTAATAGGTTAATCAGTTGAGGTGGGCAGGGCTAGCCGCAGGTGGGCGGGGTATGAAAAAAACAGACTCTTTTCATGACTTTTCTGGCTGAAAACTGCAGGTTTGAGCATTAAATACTACAGCATCTTACATAATAAGGGACACAGTGCTGGAAACAGCATGTCTGTCACTAGCTGGTGCTGTCCTCCGCAAGGGGGGCATAATCTATGTGACAGGTTCTCTTTAAAGTTTAACTTATTCTATTAAAATGTAAGGGAACAAGCAGTTCTGCAAAATGACTGCTCTGCGTTATCCTATACTGACACCATACGGCTCTGTGCTTAAGGGCAACAGAGAGAATACTATCTACATCACTGTAAGGCCATGTGCACATTGTGCTGTTTTATGGATTAGGGGCCACATGTATGATTTCTGCAATTAAAACGCCAATTTTTATGCTCATTATATTAGTCTAGAATGCGCCTGATTTATGAACCCGGTCTACTGCGGGTCAAAATCAGGCGCATTCTAGCGCAGAAATGACACTTCTGGCTCAGGTAAACCCCTTTGAAAGTGGTTTACATGTTCCAGTAGTAATGTGCCCAGAATTGCTGTATTAAAGCTATAAATCTATAGCTTCGTACGGGTCTAGTGCACCCCGCCTCCCGCACGTCCCCCGAACTCAGGCGCATTATAAAGTGCCATGGGCGCTCTGTAATGTGCCTGATATTGGTGGACAGGCGATCTAAAACTATAACGAACAGGGCTGCGCTAGATGTTGGACTGAAAAGATGCCAGACTTCTGGTGCAGCCCCGTTCATACATGTCACCCTATGTGTTGCGTAGTCCTGTTACACCATGCCCTGAGCAAGCTATGGGCCTATTAATGAACGTCAGATGATCTCTGATATTATACAAAGGTGCATAGAGGTTCTGTCTCGTGCACCCCAATAGCATGCATGTCGTATTAATGCGTTCTTCCCTAAAAGTGTTGTATATTGTGGGAGATAATGTGTTTACGGGTCAACACTAGACTCTACATACCGCTGTACAAGGTCTGTACACTCGGCATGCCTAAACACTCAAGTCTGGATTCAATTTTATCACATGCTAGGATAGTACATAGGTGGGGGACTCACAATAGTGCCCAGATGAAGGGTACTACGAAAACTGACAAATCCTTCATTGAGGTCTGTAGCTCACTAAGGTGGACCACAAAAATCAATTGATTTCTAGTATGAAATTGTTTTTTTCCTTCAGCCATTCTAAGGCTAGAGACACACTATATTTGTGATGTCGGTTTAGTGTGTACACCAGAAAAGATCCTGACGCATACACTAAACACATCCATAGCATTAGATGGCCCGACGGCGTCTAAAGAGTGTACCTTTGGCCTCGGTTTGACAGGTATACGTCTCTATGCTACAAAGAAAAAGGATGGAATAGTAAAGGAGCCTATGCTATTCTATACAGTAGCAAAAATTCCATAGATTGACTGCAGTATACTGGCTCCTGCATCTATTAGGGCTACGGCCCTTCTTTTTCATTCCCCAGCTCTTTCTCCTGTGACTTTTTGAAAGGTCGGATGACCAAAACGTCTTTCACAGTCACTTAAAATTGTTTTCACTGGAGCCTGTAGGGAATTTCTTTAATAAAATACTCCTTTGTGTGTTTGCAACAATACACGTGTAGTGTGCAGTCAATCTATGGAATTTTTGGACTTTTATTCTCCTTGACTTGCACCTTCTACATATATCTTACCAACGGAGTGCTTTTCCCTACTAAAAAAATTCTCTTGGATCTATACAGTAGCATTCAGTAAAAACCATGCATGTTAAACAAAGTTGTTTTTTTCCCAATGGGAATGGATGCCATCTGTCAGAAGCATCTGTTCAATGTATGCAGACTGGCGTGTATATTAAATGGATGTGTACCCAGCCGAACTCATCTAGAAGCAGCGGTGCAGTATACCTGGTGTACTCTAATCTTCTCGATTATGGCATACATATGGGGAACCAGCTCTAGGACCTTAAAGGGGTTGTCTCACTACATTAATTCATCCTACCTGAGTCCTGTTTTCTTGGTTTCACTTTCAATTCAGGGGCGTGTTTACTGGCTTCTACTAGGCTGCAGTTGAAGCCAGGTCTGTAGCAATAGCAACCAGTGCTGGCAGCCTATCAGGAGAGATCAAACAGGTCTGTAGCTATAGCGACCTGAGGAGCAGATGCAGCCCATACAAGAGGGGATATCTAGGAATAGGTAGGACACTGTTAATGGACACATATTGCAAAGTGACTTGTTTTTCAAAGATCTTTAACATAAAAAGCAATCCTTGTAGTGAGACAACCCCTTTAAATCATTTTCTGATGTGTCTGAAACTGCTAAAGTTGAAGAAGCCATTCATCAGAAAATTCTAAGTTGAAAGGGATTGTCCATGTTTCTTTTAATACATTTGTGCTGTTGCTGTAGTAAAAACAAACAAACAGAACACGCACTCGCCTTTCTACACAATTCACTCCAGGCGGTTTCCTCTAGTTCTTCTGTTTTATCACTGCTTGGGGCTGCTCATTTTAGAATGATTATGTCAGGCAATGGCATGTGACCGCTGCAGCCAATCAGTGGTTGCACTGGTGCAGATCTGACCACCAGCAGTGAAGTGAAAGACTCTACGACACCACTGGAATGGCGGTGAATACAAAATTAAGTATGAGTTGTTTTTGTTAACTTAAAAGGGGTTGTGTCATCATGATGTTTCAGACCCACACGCAGTTTTACATTCATGCATCCTGTCTCTACCTGTTCATGCTGTGGGTGGTTCTATAGCAGTGATTAGCATATCAGCTCCATATTCAAAGCTCTTTTAATAGCACTGACATGAGAGCAGGAGATTTTATCTATACTCCAGAGACCTTCAGAGCACAAAGTCAACAAGTAATTAACGATTCAAAAGCTGCAAAGCCAGCTTGTCTGCTCCTGCGTGATGCAGGGTAATTGTAAGGGTGCACGGAAAGTCCAGAAATCAACTGGCAACTAGTAAATTCCAGATTCGAGATATGTCCAGCACCAGTTAAAATACAGAAATTTTATTAATGACCCATTAAAAAATGAGTGTTGTCTTTATCACGGTTTCATTTTTTAATGGGTCATTAATAAAGTTTCTGGATTTTAACTGGTGTTGGACATATTTCGAATTTGGAATCAACAATTAGTCTCCATTTTTCGTTACAGATAACACACTCTGTTCTCAAACTGCCAGCAGCCTGACATGTGCTTATGTCACTCCCTGCTCTCAGATGCTGACCTGTGTGCACTCAGAGCAGAAAAAAAATCTTATCTCCTCAACAAAGCAAAACAACAAAAAACAACATATTTAGAAAAATTCTTCAATTACTTGTCCCTACATGTTGAAAGCTAATATTTGTAGCAAGACCCCTTTAACTAAAGTAACATAAATTTAACTTACAAAACCACAGGAACAACCCCTCTAAAAGGCAACCAGTAACATTAAAGGGATTGTCTCACTACATTGATTCATCTTACCTCAATGTTGTTTTCTTGGTTTCATTTTGAACTCAGGGGCATCTTTACTGGCTTCTACTAGGCTGCAGCAGAAGGCAGGTCTGTAGCTATAGCAACCAGTGCTGGCAGCCTATCAGGAGAGATCAAACAGGTCTGTAGCTATAGCGACCTGAGGAGCTGATGCAGCCCATACAAGAGGGAATATCTAGGAATAGGTGGGATAATGTAAATGGACAAATATTGCAAAGTGACTTGTTTTTGCAAGATCTTTAACATCTGAGCAATCCTTGTAGTGAGACAACCCCTTTAAACATGATCTCTGATCTGCTGGGAGCATGTTATAGATCAGGAGTTGCCGAGCAGATTGATATATAGGTTTGTAGGGAAAGATTCAGTAGAAGTTATAATTCATTCATTCAATGTAATGCTTATTCTGGGTTAAGGAGTCCAGTGGGCGGTCTGATCAGTGATTGACAGCCTTCTTTTTAGCAGTGTGCATACAGTGAATCACTGATAAGACCGCCCACCGGACTCCTTAACCCAGAGCAAGCATTAAATTGAATGAAGTACAACTCCTACTGAATCTTTCACTACAAACCTATACATCAAACTGCTCAGCTCATCCTGCTCTATAACATGCTCCCGGCAGATCAGATAACATGTTCAAGGTTAGGGATTCCCTTTAACCCTACACGTGATGGACATGGTGTGGATTTCACCTCTGGACCTCCACAGGTCAAATCTGCAGCAGATTACAGTAAACTAGAATTTTCTCCCTAGGAACTGGCAGCCGTACGATTCTCTAAACCCAGGACCTGACAATTTCTGTTGCAGTCTTCACCCCAATGGATGTAGCAGGGATTATGTCTAAGCTGCTGGTTACACATATGAGCGCCGTGTTGGAATCAGATCTGCGACAGAACCGCAGCTTGTGGATTTACCCTAATATTAAGTAAATCTCCAATAACCGAGGTAAAGTATCCTGCTGGTCCAGCACCACAGCCAGCAATAGAAACTTTCCTGCCATTCCATGCAGACATGACATGCAGCCACAATTCAGATCTTACCAATAATCAGGGTCGTCCCAACCTTTACATTGGCAGGGCTGAGGTAAGAGGTCTGTCGGTGCTGGGAGCTCTCAGTGCCCGGCTGCGGGGTCCTAGTCTTCCCCCTGCTGGAGGCTGAACCCCGCTGCCGGTGCCTGGGGTGGCCATCCATTGATCCACTCTGCTCCTTGGACTTGTTTGAGAGATCTTTGTGCCGGTACTTTCCTTCCACGGCCATTCAAGAATCACCTCTAAATTATATAATCCCTGCAAGAAAGATGGAGAGCTCAGTCCTGACCGTACAGAGCGCTGGAGAGCACCATCAGGGGCTGCGTGCTGCAGTTCCGTAACCGTACAGTACCGTGGAGTGGCGCTGTGTCCAGCTGCCTGCGATCTTCTAACGGGCGCAGTGAACAGATTTGGAAGCACTTCCCTGCTGCATTGAGCTCCGCCCCTCGCTTGGACTTGCAGCCAATCAGTGGCATTGGTACAAGCAACCAATGACATTACAGCTATTTGCTGACGCCTTCAAGATTAGAGAGAGAAGGGGTCTGATTGGTTGGGAGGCTCGTGCTGATGACGCGCTCGCACGATGAAAAGAGGGAGATGTGTAGAGCTGTGGCCCCTTGTTGTAGTGGGGATGGAGGGACTCTGTTCTGTGCTTATTTATCTTCTGAACAAACGCTGAACTGCGCGGCGTTACATACACGCTGACGGGAATTCACTAGTTCAGCTCGCTGGTTTCGCTCACAAATTTGTTTCTAGTCAGAAAATAGGCAGAAAGGCAAAAAACCGTGGTTCTGAGAGAAATATCGCGGTTTATCCATTCGACGTTTCTAACTGGACATAAAATACTTCCCGCCAGGAATATTTGTGCGGTTTCAGCAGCATTTTGTATGCGGTTCAGTCATAGATTATTGGCGCCAAAGTGATGGTATGTCACAGAAAGTGCAGGTGCCATAGCTAGGATGTGCACGTTTTTTAGGCTGTTGACAGGGACGTAGCTACAGGGGGTGCGGCGGCAGCAGTCGCTACCGGGCCCTGCGGCCTGAGGGGGCCCAAAAGCCCTCCTGCCACATAAGATACCAGCATTGTAAATGGTAATTGGGGGGCCCCATTTCACTTTTTGCACCAGGGCCCAAGTGCTTGAAGTTACGCCTCTGCTCCTTGAGTTTATTTCTCATGTGCTTAATGCAGTTTTTGTTATTTTTTACAAAGTAATATAATTTCTAATGACTTTTTGCTGTTGCATTTCTTCCATTAAAATTGTGGGATCCATAGTTAATGTGATTGCTGTGCATAAAATGGCACAGAAAAATGCATTACATAAACATTAGTACAAGTGGAGGGGTTTTAGCATTGATAAAGTCCTTTTCACCATGAGAACTGTAAATCTATGGAATAACCTGCCCCAGAAGCTGGCCAAAGCAGGAGCAATTGAGAGTTTCAACAAAGGTCTAGATAACTATATGAAATGTTCCCTCTTTTTTTTTTTTTTTTTTGGGCAGCTTTTTAGCACGTTTTATGCACTGGAAAATAGACCAAAATCAGCCTCGGACAAGTTTCAAATAATTTATTATTGAATATAATGTAAAATTGTCGTTCACACGAAGCGTATTTCACAAGCGTAATTGCAAGCCGTTGTTTGGATGCTATTACGACCATAAAAATAAGTGGCGTCAATTCTTGAGGCGTTTTTTGCTTGTAAAATTCCCATAGTCAACAAGGGGGATAGGATTTTTTTTTTAAAAAACACATCAATATGCGCTTCAAATTAAACCTATAAATCAGACTTTTTTTGAAGCGTAAATTTACACTTCAAAAAACGCCTTGTGAACATACCCTAACGCCTATGTAGCCATAAAAAATTCTAGATCCAGTGTGATGGCAATTTTGGGAGCAGAAATTAAATATTCCTTTAGGGCAGATTGGTTCTTGCCTTATGGGTTTCAAGTCCTCATCAGAAGGGGAAACTAAGCTTAAAAAAATCCCTATCTCCCTTCCTTCACCCACATTTTCCCTACCCTTGCTTGAACTTGATGGACAGAAGTCTTTTTTTCAACAGTACTATGTAAACAGTGGAGATAAAACACCATAAAATGTCTAAAATTGGTCTTTCTCTCTGCAAGCTCTCTCCACTCCAATCTGTCCTGAATGCAGCAGTCAGGCTTATCTCCAGTCGCTATACTGATGCCTTTATCCTGTGTCAGGCACTGCAGTGGTTGCCCATTCAGTACAGGATACAACATAAATTATTAACTGTCACCTATAAAGCTCTCCACAGAACTGCACCCTTGTATATCTCCTCCATATACCCTAATAGATTGTAAGCTCTTGAGAACAGGGACCTCACCTTGGGAGGGAGACGTGTATGAAGGAGTTTTGAAGTGAATTGTCCAGTTTCGTTTTCAGTGTATAATGTGCCTGAATGTATGAAAGTGTTTTTGTGCGATTATAAATAGTGTCTAAAGTTCATCACGTCTTGTCTATGTGTTGGGTGCATTACGGAACTTAGGTGCATTAGTAATGTGCCAAACATGTATAAAGGTTATAAATAGGCTGGAAATAAAAGAAAAGTCACTAGAATAGCATGTCAGTGAATAGAAACTATGGGTACTGATCTCATTTGGTGGACCACAGGTCCCAGCCAGACCTGTGCTGTGCTGGCTCTTGCTGTATGTAGAATAAGGCCATGTTCACACGGCTTAAAATGGGCTGTATTTCGGTTCGTAATTACGTGCCAAAGTGCACAAATTACGGGCTGAAAACGGCCCATTCATTACGGTAATCCACAGTTCTCATAGAGAACTATGGATTACGTCTCCTTTCCCTGCTCGGCGAATATGCCGAGGGGGGAGATAATTGACATGTAATTTTCTAGCGGCGTATACGTGCCACTAGCAATGAAAGTCTGTGGGCCGGCGAGGTGCCGGCACCCCGCTCCCGCCCCCGGCCACACGGCGTAACTGCGGGTCGTAATTAAGTACCGCAGTTAAGCCGTGTGAACATAGCCTAACGGGTGAGAGCAGCAACAACAAATTTCAGATTTAATGTAGTAAAAATTTAAAAATCTGAGCAACATAATCAGTGGGTTATTTAATATAAAATTATTTATAGATTCTTTTAATTTTAAATACATTTTGTAGGAGATATTTTTATATGTTTGGGATATTATATATTTTTATATTAATTTTATATATACACATTTTTATTACATTGAAATAATTTAATTTTATATAGTTTGATCATAATTCGAAATTACTTTTTATTATTGTACTGTTGTAAGTTGAGAAATATTGGACATTTTTTTTCCCCAACAGCAAATCTAGCTCCACTTCGACTCCTCAGGTCTGCCTGTTTGAGCAGTAATACGCCTAGTTTTGCCAAACCACATTCATATATGTGTCTAATAATATGAGTGTGGTGCGACACCCCCCCCCCAAACCGCACCCTCATATTAGGCGCATTAAAAAGTGTCGAGTCTTATGAACAATGTGTCTAACACATTCATTAGATATCATAGACGGCTCACTTAGGCACATTTTATGCCAGAAAAGGTTAAAAACCCAATCCTACATATCTCCCCTTGTGTCTGATCTGTAAGTAGATTTGTACTGTGTGATGTTTGTCTTTTTTTTGTCTGTACCTATACCTTCTAGATTGTAAAGTTCTGCTTAATATGTTGGTGCCTATAAATAAAGATGATTATTATTAAAATTAAAAAAACACAAGAAGATATCTAGAGTGAGAAAAAAACACAAAGAAAAATGTAGTGTAGAGCATATTATATTTTCCTGTTGATTTCTCGACAACATCTGATCACAACTATTTTTGACCAAAAAAATGCATGGAAAATGGTGCATTTTTTTAATACATTTTGTGTGGCGTTTATTCACATTACTAATCAAGTGATTTAAAGAGGAATCATTGAATCAGTCTTCACTTTGGCACTATGTCTAATAACAGTCTGAAACTTCCTGTTGTGTAGAGCAAACTTTACATCAGTCTCCTCATTATCAGCACAGGCAGGATTACACTGAAAGTTGACACCAATGTGTAGATAACACAGGATCCACCATTCACAATAGGAGATAGTTACAGTTTACCCTGCACAGTGACTTTTCCCAGGTTACAGAGTGTGCCTGGAAAACTTCATAGAAGTCAATGGGTTTGTTCCTGTTCACAGGCTCCTATGCCCATATAGCTGCTGTAAAGCATCTCTTCATATGCTGTCAAAAGCAGCTCAAGCACACTGTTTTGGCTATATAAAGGCAAATACTCTAACACAAATACAGTAGCACACATTAGACAGTAAAACTCATATAAATATTGCACTTGTGACACATTTAAAGTGCTTTACTGCTATCCTATGGATATGGATAAAATCAAGATTCAGGGGATGCAGAGTTTACACCTGCCATTATGTATATGTCCACATTCATGTATTCTGCCAAATTCTAAATAACTAAATAGACCAAAATCTCTGTGAAATGGCCAAAAGTCCTTGTCCTTATAAGTTGTAGAGGGGTTATTAGATACCCAACTCCTCATCTTCTTGTCCCTTTAGTAGAATAAAAGAGAGCACATATATTTCTTCATTGATAAGATAAGAGAAAACGTAAAGTCCTTTTCATCACTGATAAGATGATCATTCTTACATACAGCTACTATTGAATCAGAAATATGACTAGTAATATATACAGTATTTACAGCCCAGAAAATATATACAAATTCTTTACTAGCAATTACTATGAACTGTAAAATGATGAGAATCCCAATAATCTGTACAAGCTCCTCTGCTTTGAAAACTCATAGATACATCCATTATTTTATAGACCCTGCAAAGAAGTTCTATTTTTTTATGGACGGTCCAGGAATTTACAGACGGGTGACCACCCTTGTCACTTTTTTTTTTCTGGGGTCACTGAGGCTGTACAGGGAAATATATAAACTGTTTCTTACTGATGTCACTTTCAGCTCCTGTTCATCCCTTACAACAACATAGAACTTTCCTGCTGTTCCCCAACATTAAACAAGTGCTGCCCCTCAAGTATTGCACCTAGAACAGTCACACTAATTGATATACAGGCGGTCCCCGGGTTACAAACGGGATAGGGACTGTAGGTTTGTTCTTAAGTTGAATTTGTATGCATGTCGGAACAGGTGCCTTTATTAAATTTAACTCCAGCAAAAAAAATTTTTTTGTTTTGGATAGTGCAGTGAATAGTTTTTACATTTGTTTTGCTATTTGTGCTCCTGTTTAGAAGATTTCACCTCAATTTCTGTATCTCATGTGCTACTGTGGCATGCTGACACTTGGTTATTATGGGGCATAACTCAGTGTGTGATGTCAGCACGCCCAGCCTGGCCCAAAAGTCTCCGTTTGTAACTAGGGGACGGATGTAAGTCGGAGCGATGTAAGTCGAGGACTGCCTGTAATTCAAAGTGAAGATTCTTGTCTTCAGTTATATCAAGATAAAGGTTGTAGGTCTAATTAAGCTGTGGAAAGCAATTAATTTAAGGATGAATTAGGTATGTCCTTGGCAGGGAAAGGCTTACAGGGGTTTTGCTGCGATGTAATGTTGACGTGGGATTCTCCAAAATGGATATTAAATCACTTTTCTAAATATATGTGATTAAAAAATTGCAGCCTGAGAGAGCTACAGGCTACCTTACCTGCCCTTAGTTACTTAACAGCTTGCATTAGATACGACCAGGCAGAGTGACTGAGCGGAACTGGCCGGGCTTGCACAGATCACAATTCTTATCTGATGAGAGGAAGTGTGAAGGGACAATGGAGAAATATGTTGTCTTTTGTATACAGAATCCATTAGTTGTAGTGTGATTATCTGAGTAGATCCCTGCTTTACCTGATGATATGGGACATGAAGGAGCTTTCAAGCTGTGGAGAAAAGGTGTTGTCTTTTGTATACAGACTCCACTAGTTGTAGTGTGATTATTTGAGTGAACATTGCACACAATCCCTTATGCATGGCTCTGTGCTCTGACCAGCTCTCTCTCTCTCAGCTCAGCATGCTTTGTTTACTATTGCTTCTTAGCAGATAAGGCACTTCTTGGCAAATCCCCTTTAAATGGGTTATCTCACTACAAAGATTCGCTTTCAACATGTAGGGATCCGTACGTAAAGACGTTTTCCAAATATATTGCTTTGTTTATTTTTCTTTGTTGAGCATATAAAAGTGATTTTATTAGCTCAGAGTGCACTCGGGTTTCTCTAGGTTACCAACCTGCTCTGCCCTGCTATTTGTTTCATCAAATAGTTCAGCACACAGAACTGCAGGCAGCTTGAGTATTATCTGATCTAACAAACTAAGAGACTAATTTTATTTACTTTAGCTCTGAAGCTTCTCTGGACTTTAGATTAACTCCTGTTCTCACGTCAGAGTAATTAGCATACCATTGAATATGGAGCTGATATGCTAATCACTGCCATAGAACCACCCACAGCCTGACCAGGAAGAGACAGGATACATTGATAGCAGCTTTTTGCTCTGTGAAACAGCGTCTTGAGACAACCCTTTTAAAGGGGTTGTCCACTTGATGTTGTTTTTATTTATTATTCATACAATGGGAAATCATACAATTTTCGAATATAAATGTATTAAAAATTCTGCCTCTGTGCCATTCTCATACTATTGCACTAGGCGCTTTCCTAGAAATTAAAAAAATAAATAAAATAACTGTCATTGACGTTACCTCCTGGCATTCAGGTGGTAACATAGTCACATGACATCAATGCAGTAATTGAATATGAATAATGGAGGAATAATTATTACTATGGTTATTCAAGTACCTTCTTCATTGTGTGTAATTACTTGTATAACTTGGGTTTCTGAAGAAAAGAAAAAAGCAGAAAGATGAGAAAAAGGAAACTGCAGCGTCTTCTCCACAGACCCTGACAGACATAAGATGCCACCGGAGGTAGTAATACTGGAGAAGATCTGTTCCTCAGTAACCTGTTTAAAAGGAGTCACATGACATGGCTGGTGGTCATATGACTGTTTTGTACATACAGTTTCTCCATGGTAGCCACTACTATTGACAGGAATGTGGACTATACCATTTATTTTTCTAGATAGGGACCATCTGCACTGGTGTAACAGAGTTACAGGAACAGAATTTTTAATGTATATATAATATCATGTATAATTTCCTATTGTATATACAATAAGTAAAAACATTATGAAGACATTATAAAGTGGACAACCCCTTTAAGGCTGTGCTCACATGCTACATTTTTGCTGCATTTCTCAGCTGCATAAAAATGTTTCTCCAAAAAATGTTTTTTAATGCAAGTGATTTTTTAATTTACTCTAAAACACAGGTGAAGTTGGGGGTCAACTAAAAACGCATATATATTTTAATCACTTACGTTTGAGTTGCAATATACAGCTGTGAAGTGTCTAAATCTCCCAGACCCATATTGAACGAGTCAACTGGAACTGGCTAATTTCAATGTTTCTACGTTCATGGAAATAGGCATCATAACCATGTGACATAAACATCAGGGGTCATAAGGAAATGAGTCCATTGTGAAAAGTAATCAGTACACATTGTGAAATGTATAATGCCCTATTCATTCCTCTTCATAAAAGCATGTTGCAGGGTACATACATAGAGTATTTTTATCTGAAGTGAAGGCTATTTCACAATCCTTATTGACAGATCTGGTTTAACACCTTGTCCACAATTGAACCATTCAAAAGGGTAATAATGTCATTTTTGCCACTGACAATACAATACAGTACATGATATCTGTGTCACAATACAGCATTGTGTTGATTTTAATATGTAGCATACTGCTAAATGTACGTAGATTTTTTCTGCAGCATATGACCTTACTTGCATGACACACATTACATGACAATTTATTTAAATAGTTTTATTCCGAATCTTCAGCAAATATCTCTTTTACCCCTTTAATGCCTCCATCATGCATACTTTTTTCCTCGTTTAACACATTATCACATCTGGACGTACTGCTAGTTGCAGCTGACACCCACCGTTAACAGCACGGAATGGAGCCCGCTCCATTCGGCGCTGTTTAACCCCTTAGATCAGTGTTTCTCCATTCCTCAAGACCCACGAACAGGTCATGTTTCCAGGATCTCCCACAGAATGCACTGACAATAATTATATCACCTGTGCAATGCTGAGGAAATCCTGAAAACATGACCTGTTGGTCATGTTGCGAAGCGATGCTGCACACATTTGAATTTCCTATTGCATTGTTTTACACAATACCATTAGAAAGCCTTGTATTGCAAAATAAAAACCCTCATATGTCTATGTAGATAGAAAAATAAAAAAATTATGACTCTGGGAAGGAGAGGAGATAAAAAAGGCCTAAGTTTTAAGGGGTTTAAGTGAATCTAAAAGCTCTGTGTATTTTTTCATGTGTTTTCCTGGTGCTTTTGTTCTGTAAAGAAGCTTATGGAGAAAAATGCATACTTGCAGCATGTTGCATTTTGTCATAAATTGTCACTGACAAAAAAATAAAAAACGCTGCAAGAGCTTCGAAAAGCAAAATGCCTACGCAATTTTGGCCCCAAAAAATAATAGTACAAAACACATCACCTAAAACCTGTCGCCAGACTTAATACGCAAATGTTTTTGTCTTGCTGTACACCAACAGCCATGACTTATTTTTAATTTTTTTCATTCACGTTGTTGCATGAGCTCGTTTTTTGTGTTACATACAAAGCATTTGACAGTATACAGTAGTTGTTCGTTTTTTTTTAATAATGTTGAAAAAGTAATATTTCTATTTTAAGTCTATTTATGGGATACAATTATGAACAGGCCGTTACAGGATAACATAGGCACACAAAAAAAAAATCAGTTATGTTGCCAGCTTAGGAATCGGTGCAGCCAGAGCTAGGCCTCCACAGCCACCCCAGTTTGGGTTTCTGTTTGTCTCACAGTTTAAAAAGCACTAGTTTTGGGGATATCTATGTTCTAATAGGCATTCTCTCAGGAAAGTTTAGGCTGTATTTTAAGGTTTCAGACATTGTTTCTAAAACTTACACATGGCAGGAGCCGTCTTACTTTGTATACATTCAGCCAGTGGTGATTGGGTTAAAGGGAACTTGTTAGATTGCTTATGCTGTCCTCGCTAAGGGCAGCATAAGCTGGGGGAAATTTATTTTGAGCAGTCTGTGACTTATTCCATAATTTACAGCAATTATGGAGAATTTATTTTAGAAATCTGGCTGTATGCAACCTGCACTGTCAAGGATAAGTCTATTTTTATAAATGAGTGGTTGGTAGCTCTGTCTGTCCAATGCTGATTGACAGTTGCTACTAATTCATAGTAATAGGTAGCAAGCTGTCAATCAGCGGCAGGGCTAGCCTGTCTGTCACTAACGTGTCTGTCATTCAGCAATGACAGGTTCCCATTAAGCATCCTTGATCTGAGTTTTTGTTTGATTTTGGCTATTACAGTGAAAGTGAAATGACTAATCCCAAGCTACTGTTTTTTTTACACGATCACCTTGTCATATATAAATTAGTGAAACGACCAGTGATGTCAGTATTCACTGACACGGTGGACGCTGGGTGTTTGGCTCCAACTCCTCAATTTCCATGGCTCCAACTCCTACTCCCTCATACATGCCGTATGTTTAAGTGATTACTATAGTAAAATGGTGACATTATGCTTTTTTTCACCCTTATGCTACAATAATCAAGCTATTTAGGTAGAACATACGCTGATAAGCATATTGGTAGCAATGAATTGTGTAATGCTTGTTGCATGGTGCTTGCATGGACATCTGTGATCTCACTCTCATGAAGGATACAAGCCATCTCCACTGTTGAGTCTGTCGCATTAGAACTGATAGACCTTTTAATTGACTTGTTGACTCCGATAATTTGCCTGGACATCCACCTCTTGGCTTCTGAATGGATGGACTTCATGTCATATTCTTCTTGCTGTCATGGTCTCACATGATGCGGTTTGTCAATTTTCTTGGTCGAGAGA
Organism: Phyllomedusa bahiana; assembly: GCA_025379985.1. Classification (NCBI taxonomy): domain Eukaryota; kingdom Metazoa; phylum Chordata; class Amphibia; order Anura; family Hylidae; genus Phyllomedusa; species Phyllomedusa bahiana. Next base: position 145,026 of record JAODAL010005077.1, read on the forward strand.
CAACTATTGATGAGCTGGATGATGCTGTTTCTCTTTTCTTTGGAAATTTTCTTCATGGCTGCTCGAACCAGTGACCTTTCGCTTGGGAATCAACCTAATGACACACTAAATTATTAAAGAATGTGAGAACAGGTTATAATTTGTAGTATACACGAAGAAAAAGATTGTCCCACCACCAGGAGCAAAATAGTAACAATGCAGTTAGATGACAAGAATCTGCTTAGCTAAACATATGCTAAATAGTTGCAGGTCAAAGTTATGTATGAGATAGCCAAGATGATCTCATATAAGATGTCTCACATTCAAAGCTGTAGGGGATGGTGAGATATGGAGCCTGAAAGTCACATGGTAAAAACATTGTTACCCTTTTGCTTGTCAGTGTAAAATATATTGGATATAACTTTAGAACACAAAAACTTTGATAAATTGTAAATATGAAATATGAAAAACGCTGCAGTAAATGGGAGAAAAACAGTTTTCAACAAAAACATCCTGAATAACATTTGTTGAGTCTATGAATTTGTTCTGAGAAATAGTATAGATGACCTCAAATCTGATCTCAGTATGTCCAGGCTAGAGAACGGCTTCTCTACAGTAACATGGGTTGGTGACAAAGCGGTGACCACATGGACAACATCTCTAACAATTTCAGTTTTGATGAACGTTTGAACTCTTCTACTTCTTTGAAAGCAAGTGAAATTTATTTCTGAAATATAGTCTGTTTAATATCGGAGCAGAAAATTTTCTCCTGCGGCAAAGCTTTGCCTGCTCCATGTCAACCAAATACTTTTCAAAATTAAACTCCTCATCTGATGAGGCTGAAGATATGGGAGCAGTAGCACTGGCAATACTCGATTCCTCTTGGCTTTTGGTACTGCATTGAACTATCAATTTATTATATATTTTGGAAGTCTGAGTCGGTCTATTTTATATCGACTCTGACTCCACCAAAATGGGCACAGACTCCAACTCCACAGCCCTGGGTGTAGACCATACCAGGGAGCGGAGTCTAAGGAGCTTCACCTGAGCCCACCGCAAGGCCGGACTTTGCTGCGGGGAATCCCCAGGTCGCTACTCCTGGAGTGGCGAAGTGCAGGACAAGGACACCGGGTACTGGCAGAGATGACTGGTCACAGGCTGGTGTAGCCATAGGCAGATGACAGAGTCTTAGTCCTGCCTGCTATCTTGCCTAGGACTCTGTCATCTAAGAAACTTTGAGGTGGATATCCCCAAACAAAGGGGAAAATATTTTTAGGCAATATGCCTTTAATCAAGTCATCTCTAAGGTTTGCAGTATATATATAAAAAGTGGAATAAAAAATGATAAAACACTCATATAAACGCCAAAGTTGTACCAATTAAAACGGCATTACCCCACAAAAAAGCCTTACACGCCTGTATAGGGAAAAAAAAAAAAAAGTTATGGTCTTAGAAGATAGCGATGCATAAATATTGTTTTCAAAATAAAAACATTTTTTTTTTTTTTAAAGTGTTCAACATAAAAAAAACAATACAAATTGGGTATTGCCTTAATCGTCTCGACCCAAGGAGTAAAACTAACTTGTCATGGATACTGCATAGTGAGCGCTGTTACAAGTAAAAAAAAAAAAAAAAAACACTACAAGGAGTATTTTCTTCACCCTGCCTTCCAAAAAGCAGTTTTAAAAAATGATCAAAAGTTTTCTCTCCCCAAAAAAATACCAATTAAAACGTCAATTATCCGCAAAAAAAAACCCCCTACATAGCTCCTACACACAAAAAAAAAAAAAGTTAGGGCTTCAGACAAGGCGATGAAAGATGTTTTTTCCCTTTTTGAAAAAAGTTTTTTTTATTGTGTAAAAGCAGAAAAAACATAAAAAAAAATACAAATTGGGGTACCCCTGAAATCGTATCGACCTGTGAGTAAAATTTGCTTGTCATTTATACCGCACAGCGAGCTGTAAAAAAAAAATAAAAAATCATTTAACCGGGAAATGTTGTTTTTGTTCAAAATGTTTCAAAAAAAACCAAATAAAAAGTAATCAAAGAGTCATATGTCCCCCATAATGGTACTAATAAAAACGTCAACTCATCCCGCAAAAAACAAGGCCATAATCAGCTCCATATACTGAAAAATGAAAATGTTATATTAAGAATACGACAACATAAAAACAACATTTTTTTATAGACCTATTTATTGGTAAAAAAAATAAACATAAAAAAACATATAAAATTTTATCATTTCAATTGTACCAACCCCCATAGAAAAATTATCCTGTCATTGAAAAGCATGGCAAACACTGTAAAAAATTTAAGCCCAAAAAACAATGGCGGAACTGCGTTTTTTCCCCCGTTTTCAGACCAAATCTAAAAAAACATGGAAACCTGTGTGCCCAAAATGCACAAAAACCCTTAGATGAGATCCATGAGGATTGAATCCAAATGGGGGAATTTTTTGGGGGTTTCACCTGTTCTGGGACTTTGGGGGCTTTGAAAAAGCGACATGGAAAACCCCCAAAATCTGCGTTCCAAAAAACTAAAAAAACATCCCTTATATGCCCTGACATGCACCCAAACAGAGTTTACACCCCCATTAGGGTTTGCCAAGCCTGGGGGAATGTTTTTTCCAGATTCCCTTTTAAAAAATTTAAACATTTCAGTAAATTTGCGATTTGGAAAAAAAATTTTTTTTATTTTTACAGCCCAAAACTAAAAAAATTTTTTGAAAACCTGTGGGGGATAATCACTACACCTCTGGGTATATTCCTTAAGGGGGGTTTGTTTCCAAAATGGGGTCTTTTTTAGGCTGTTTATTAAGTTTTAGATTTGGGTGTCCGCAAAAAACCCGAAATGGCCCCAAAAAAAAATTTTTGATGAAAATGAGACCCCAAAAGTCAATAGGTGTGCTTTTTTGGGGCTTGTGTTTAGCCAAAAAAGCGATTAGGGCCACAAATGGGATATCTCGAAAAAGCAGAATCTGGGGGTGAATATTAAGTTGCATTTCCCTAATCAATCTACCCTGTTCTTGTGAAAAATGGATAAAATTTTAA